>OW026301.1:26698436-26825936 GCA_932273695.1 Apotomis betuletana
GACTTTTTAGTTGTTGTTATTCTGTCCCGTGGTCCAGGGGATAATAGTAATAAAACTTCTTAGAAAAGTGTTGATAATTTATATAACTGGTAATGTCAGGAGACAGTCTACATAAGAATAGACTTATAACTGTCGCAATTACAAAGTTTTTGGTAAATCGTCGTTTTAAAGAGTGGCTCAGCGGACATCACCATGGCGACGAGCAACGGAAAAAGTTGATCGACCCAAATACAAGACACTAGCAGCATATGGCTACGCAGCCAAGAGAAGTCAGATGAACCTTGTTCTTGATGTCGAACAGCAGCACCCGGTCCTGGTCGGCGTTGACGAGGAAGGACTTGACGCTGCCGCCCAGCACGTGCTCCAGCGCGCCGCCCCACTTCTTCTCGCGCACCTTCAGGTGAGCGCCCGCAGACACGCTTACAAGAGAAGTCAGATGAACCTTGTTCATGATGTCGAACAGCAGCACCCGGTCCTGGTCGGCGTTGACGAGGAAGGACTTGACGCTGCCGCCCAGCACGTGCTCCAGCGCGCCGCCCCACTTCTTCTCGCGCACCTTCAGGTGAGCGCCCGCAGACACGCTTACAAGAGAAGTCAGATGAACCTTGTTCATGATGTCGAACAGCAGCACCCGGTCCTGGTCGGCGTTGACGAGGAAGGACTTGACGCTGCCGCCCAGCACGTGCTCCAGCGCGCCGCCCCACTTCTTCTCGCGCACCTTCAGGTGAGCGCCCGCAGACACGCTCACAAGAGAAGTCAGATGAACCTTGTTCATGATGTCGAACAGCAGCACCCGGTCCTGGTCGGCGTTGACGAGGAAGGACTTGACGCTGCCGCCCAGCACGTGCTCCAGCGCGCCGCCCCACTTCTTCTCGCGCACCTTCAGGTGAGCGCCTGCAGACACAAATACAAATACAAATACAAATAGTTTATTTGTTCAACACGGGTAAACAATTGTACATAGGCACAGATCTTATAAAATAAAAGCTACATCACCATGTTGGGCCGCAAGGCAACACGCTTGCAAGGTTGGTATGGCCGTCCAACGGACGAATACAAATAGTTTACACCAACGGCCAAAAGTATGGAAACAAAGTTAATTCTTTTAATATTTAAAGTTTCCAATAATTATTCCTTTTGTAAATGTTAGTAATCATTAGGCCACCCCAAAAAAAAAAAAATAGAACATCCACTATTAAAACATCCTCATATTGTAAATGTATTGTCTTTTTTTATTGTCTTTCTACAAAATGTTGCACAAGCAATTTTGATAAACAGAATTTGCGTTATTGACTTTTAAAATGTTTATAATCATTTTTATATTGTGATTTTGTAATTTATTCCGTAAGGAAATCACACGTTTGTATAGTAGTATAAGCTTGTTTTCATACTTTTGGCCTGGGGTATATTTGTTCAACACGAGTACAATTGTACATGAACACAGATCTTATATATTCTAATATAAAAGCTACACTACCATGTTGGACAGCAAGACATACAAATAGCTATTAATAGGCTGTTTTTATCGATTCCGTTTTAATGTGGAAATACCACATTTTCACTTCTATAAATTTTGAAAAGGTAAATTATTAAAGAAAAATGTAATGTGATCCACTGCAATGTAAGCAGGACACGAACCAGCGATCCTACGTTTCCGGCGTAGGGCTCTCCCAACGGAGCAATCACATCGTTACGTCAATCACACCAAATCCTTCATTCCATAATTCTACGCTACTGGAGCGCCTCAGAAGAAAGCCGAAAGAAACTCGATATCCATACTAATATTATAAATGCGAAAGTGTGTCTTTCTGTCTGTCTGTCTGTTACCATTTCACGCTTAAACCGCTGAACCGACTTAGATGAAATTTGGTATGGAGATAGTTTGAGACCCGGGAAAGGACATAGGATACTTTTCATCCCGAATAAATTTAGTGTTCCCGTGGGATGAGCGGGTAACACCGCGGGGCACAGCTAGTACTCAATATTTGTCGGAGGATAAAAGCAAAGATCGTACCGACGGGTCCGCGCGGCTTGGCGGTGAACTGCCCCTTGGCGGCCGCCTGCTGCACGGCGCGGCACAGCGCCGCCATCTTGCCGCCGTACACGCCCAGGGAGTCGTCGCCACGGGACTCTAATTCACGCAGCTCTTGACGGAGTTTCACTGAAACAAAATACTTTTCTCCAACTTGCTTGGAAATGTTCCCATTAATGTAGTAAAACTGGACCGCGAAATCGTTCGTTATATTTAGAAGGCGTTAATGAAAATTAAAAAAAATATATATTATTGGCCTTAGCCGGGAAATCAATATTATTTAAATAAGACGATTAAGTAAAAAACACACCTTCCGTTTATAACGTCTCATACAAATGAGGGTAATCTTAATTTGGCCGGTTACTGCATTTTTACTTTAAATTTTTTCAAAGACTTTGATAATTCACCATACAGCCAATTGTCCACTAAATTAAAAAAATAAAAACTATTATAAACTTTTTAATTGTTCTCTGCGTTTAGTTCTTGCACTGAACATTTTTTTGCTCTGCTACTGTCAATGTATTTGAAATGTCGACAAATTTCGAATAACGGACCAACAATTTAAATAATAATCTTATATGCGGTTAATTTATTTTCATGATTCTTAGTTATTTATTAGAGATTTCTCACGAAAGTTTTAATTTTAATAATATGATGATATTTAATGAGTGAGTTGAAAATTAATAAGTGTACCAAACGTAAACAAATAAAAAATAAAACAGAAATGATTGTGTCCAAATCAATATAAAAGTTATTTTGAACTTATGATCTTCTCCGAATGAAATATGGTATGGTTTCTAAAGAAAAACAGTGTGTTTAGAAGTTGTTAATTTAACTAAAATTTATAATTACCTATGTGCATATTTTTTGTTATTGTGTTTTCATATATATTTAATTCTTATTCATATATTTTGTTTTAAATCAAACATATGATTCGGACCCGAAATTTTATTCCTATTCCTAAAAAAATAAGTACCAAATGAACTTCATGGTACTGATATATTAAATTAAAATTAGTAGTAGATTGGTGATTATTTCCAAGCATATTTGTAGAAAAGCACTATACAAGCCTCGGCGGGAATGTCAGTTCGCAGATTCGTATTATTGAAGGACTCGGCTACGCCTCGTCCTTCAAAATCATACTCATCCCCGAACTGACTTTTCCCGGCCTCGGCAGTAATATACTATTGATGAGTTTTCTTCATGGTCTTTTCTCACGCTCCTCTTGAATGAGAATCGTGACTATTGATTACCGTATTGTTTATTCACATGACAATGTCAAAAGGTTATGTGGGCTATCCTATGTATAGAATTCAGGTCGCATGCGGCGACTTTTTGTAGCGATCCAGTCGCGCTGTTTTGGCTTCGACTTCGCGCGAGTCGGTCGTGCGGCGCTGCAAGCGGCGGAGGAGTGAGCGGGACCCCGCGCTCGGACCTTTCGCTTCTACAAGTCGTGGCCGGCCCGTAACGCGCGGCTGTTTCGCGCGACATCGGGTATAGACGAGTGGAGAGGGAGTTTGTGTCTGAATGACGTCTGCATCCCGACTATATCGATGCTGAATCGCGGCCATATCGATGCTGAATCGCGGCCATATCGATGCTGAATCGGGCTTGTATCGCGATAGTATCGATGCAGAATTGTGCTCACGTGTGCGAGGGTAATAAGTGTTGTATGATTTAGTGTTTAAAACATTCTTAGCAAGTATGGCCCGAGCTCGCATTAACTTCACTTAATGCGGCAGTTGTCGGTTAGGTTGCCGGTCGCCGATGTAATCTTCAATCTATGACTACATTCACCCAGGTTATTTATTTATTTATTTATTACAAGGTTTGCCAACAGATACAACACTATACGAAATAACGATAAGAAACATGTGTACATGGAATGCCAGAGTGTCTATCCATCCGCCGTTATTCGCTTGTCCGCTACATATATGCGCGGCGTGCTGCCCGCTCTGCGCGTAGTCGTGCTGCGCGGTGTCGTAGCGGACTCGAGCGGCGTCCGCTGCCGCTTCAGCCACAGCCTTCTCATAAGAAACAAGTGTGTATGAGCACTCACCCAGGTTGTTGGCCTGCCGCTGTCTCGGCTGCGCGGCGCGCTCGAGCTTGGCGGCGACGTGCGCGGCGTGCTGCCCGCTCTGCGCGTAGTCGTGCTGCGCGGTGTCGTAGCGCGCGCGCGCCGCGTCCGCCGCCGCCGCCGCCGCGGCCGCCGCTTGCTCGAGCGAAGCGCGCTGCGAGGCCGAGTCGCCCGAACTGGGACCATACGAGCAGTTGTATTATACGTTGGAAGCAGTTACTATATAATAGCAGTTGAATACCGTAAATTCAGCAAGTACTATCAAAATATTTATCTAGTAAAATATATAAATATAAGTAAGCAAGTACTCTAACAGCCGCCCCCCGCGCCGCTCGCCGCCGCCGCGATTCACTCGCCAAGAACCGCTAGTGCGGCACCGCGCGCGGATGTTCGTGGCATATTTTATACAGTGAATGTCATGACATGGCCGTTACTCTCGCTTTTTGCTGCTGTGCATTAAATACCTAAAAGCGCAGGCACTATGCTTCATGACCATGTTCAAAAACTTGCACAAATATTCTGCGACGCCCGTATCCGTACCCTTCGATTCTCGAAATCGCATTACTCGTGGTCTAAAACCACGCGTTCAATACTCACTTGATATTGTTGATCTCGCGCTCCAAATCCACGACCTTCCTTCTCTCTCGTTTGATGAGGTCGTTGTGCTTGTTGCCGGTGTTCTGGAACCCCCGTAGCGCCGTCTGCGCCTGTCGCACTTGGTTCTCTAGATCACGGAGTTCTTGCTCCAAAACCGTGCGTTGTAGGGTGTGCTCGTTGAGCTGAGCTTTTAGAGCGCTAGAAAAAAAAATGACGTGTTTTGACGTGATAACGTCTTATAAAAAGCATGACTCATTATCACGTTCCGCCTGAGCCGAGCGTGCAAGCGAGAGAGCGGAACATGCGATAGAGAGGCAATATTTTATTTGTATTTGTTATATTTGTCTCCATACTTCGCACTTACGTCGTAC
Organism: Apotomis betuletana; assembly: GCA_932273695.1. Classification (NCBI taxonomy): domain Eukaryota; kingdom Metazoa; phylum Arthropoda; class Insecta; order Lepidoptera; family Tortricidae; genus Apotomis; species Apotomis betuletana. The sequence continues at coordinate 26,703,514 of OW026301.1, forward strand.
TGTACGACGTATGGAGACGGCCGCTATGTGACGGCACCGCTATCCTAGGAAACCAGAGCTTAAGCGTTCGGCTTGTGACGCATATATCGCTTCCACTCCATCGGCCGGCATTCAATTCATAAAATTATGCAATTTTTCACCGTAAATCCACTTTACAGACTTTTTGTATTTATCATCTTGCATCAGCCATACCTACAGGCCATAATCAGAACTGTGGATGTGTAATTAGTACTTGGAGGGAAGCAGGTCCATTGATATGCTGCCCCTTTTGATTCTCTTTTTATATTTTTATGACCTTTATTGTGTTTTGTCCAGGTTCATGATGTGTGCCCTCTTAAGGCGGTTAGTATTGCTTGTTGTATCAGTGAGATCATGTGCCAGTGAGAAAAGTGATACATTTTTTGCGCAATTTGACAAAAGCATAAATGGTGGGTATTAATGTTATAGGGATTCTGTGTTAATTAACAATTGGGTAGTTTCCTGCAGTCAGTCTAAATTATGTCTCGCTTTCCGTTAAATGCTATTTCTGAAAATACACAGACAACATCGATGTATACATTGTTTTACGCTTTTGGCGATTTTTAAATAACCAAATAATAAAAATAAGGAGGCCCACTAACCGTATAGCGTAGTGACGTCATAACACGTGATTTTATTTTTAAATCATACCATCAGTCAAGTATATATACTTCATATAGGTTTAAAGTAGGAAGGAAGGAAACTGAAAACCATACCTTTTTCCTCTCAATAGCAATAAAAAAGGTACCAGCGTCCTTTACCACACAAATTAAACCAGAATTTATTATATAAACACTAATCGATCTAATCAAAGGTGAGAGCTGTTCTTTATCACAAAGTTATGATGGTAGCTTATCAAGATTTTGCACACCTTACAAATTTTAGATTTTCATAATAAAATTTAGAATCTAAAACAGTGAAAGAGTACATCGCAATAGTGACTTAAAACTACGTTATTTATCAAGCATACTAAAAACATTTGCTCGGCAATACTCTAAGTACTCACTCGATAGCACCGGTGTTGCTCCCGTAACTCTCTTCCATCCTGCTCAATTTCTCCACAAGCTTCTCAATTTTGGCCTTTTGCTTGTTCTGCTGGACTTCAATCAGCTCTGCCTCTCTCTCATACTGCACTATCTCGCTCCAATAGTACTCGTTGACTAGCGCTTTCTCCTGAGCCACAATTTCGCTGCGTGATTGCAGCCGGTCGTGGGCAGTTTTTAGCTTCTTCAACTCTTTTTTTACCTCCTCTAGAGCCTGAAAAGTTAAAACATGGTTCTTTTGTAACATAATTTCTTAACCCTTCATTTCACGATGTACAGTACAGCCAGATATACATTTTTTTTACCTACTTTTGTGTTATTTAAACAATTTTTTTGACTATTTTTAACGGCACGGAGGTTTCTTTTTTATTTTGCGACGTTTAATACCGGTGTTTTTTATTACTTGTGCCCTATCGCTGGGAATAAGCCTCCATTAGATAGATCATGACTTAATAGCTATAATCAAGTAATACCTGATAACACTAGTGTTAACCAATGCAAATGTAGAGGTTGACCAGTGTCCCCATATATATATTTACTGATACAGTGATACTTAGTGTTTTCAGTCTAATAATATATACTAATACTAGTTCAAAAATTTACAGATGGTGTTTATGATCTTTCCTAATTATTAAGCACAGTACTATTAGATTATGTGTTGGTTAGAGAGTAACGTTCCAACCCCATCTAAATGTTCGTCTTAAACTCTTCTAAAAATGTGTCAATCATAGCAAACCTCAGTCTTCCTCGTCCATGTATTCTCGGCTAGCTTACAATTGTCCAGTGCAGAGTTATAATTAGTCTCAGTGCGGTCAAGGTTGGTGGCCTTCCGGAACAGCATGAATTTCTTCTTGGCATCGGACGCATGGAAGCTGCGGGCATCGTCCTGGTTTAGGACCGATATGGGGTTATCTACTTGGATGGCATGGGCTGTGATGATGTTGTTCACCTCATCAAACTTTGCTGATACAACTTTGCCTGTTGAAAAAAAAACTGTGTTAAAAACATTCACCAACACCTCTAGCACAACTGCCGCAAGCGACTTTTACTCGCGCGAGATAATTGGATGTCTCTCTCTGTGCAGTAATGTGTGAGGGTGACGGGTACCGCTATGTCGCGCGAAAATAGTCGCGAAGTATAGTTTTGCTAGAAGTGAAGAATTAAAAATTAACTAGTGCTTTTTTAATTAATCAATGAAAGGAACTGCTTTTCTTCTGTATGCTAGGAGACTGAGTTCCATATAGGTTCCATATAAGTGTGGATATGTGCCAAAAAGAATTCAAGTAAATTCAGTTCAAATATCGATACCTTGGAGCACAATCATGTCATACAAACTTTGCGGAAAAAGTTGTTGTAATTAAGGTGTTAGTGCACAACTCTATGTGGTTTAAATTTCATTGGCAAAATTATTGTAAATAGTATGAGTGTGAACTAAGGTATCAATGTGTCAAAAAAAATCATCAAATACTTAAGATTATTTGCATTTAAATCAGAATACTCAAATTACTTCAGTGCCATCCGAAGACAACTAGTATCGGTTTAAACAGCATCATTGAGTTTGAACAGCATCTAAGAAGTTTAAGTGTAATATCAGTTATGGTGGAATTAGTTAAGGTTATTTTATACATCATAGAAATGAACTACACATACCCGAGGCATTCTTAACCTTGTAGCTGGAGCCTCCAGAGGCATTGATGTGTCTCTCAATTGTAATAAAGTCTCCATAGATGTCATGTTTGTATGCCAGCTCACTGCTATTTCTGATCTTAATTTCTACAGATGCTGAATTAGCGCCCTTTTTAATGAAAGCTGGAATATTGACGATAATAAATGTTAATAAGAGAAGACACAATTAGACTTTATGATATAATCACGTGGATCATACAATTAATATTTCACGTATAGGGTTTCATTATAAATTACACATAGTCAATATAAACTAATCTATATGGTGATTGTCTACATTAAAAACAAAATAAATTCAGCATAATTCAATAGACAATAACAAATATTACTATAAAAAAAAAAATTAAAACAATAATAAAAATGACAAATGAGACATCCAATAAAAGTAGATACACATTTACAGTGACGTGCAAGTACAGAGTATACTACAATTTGCTATTTTCTTCCAGGGACATTATCCACAGCCAGTGCTATATTTACCGCTAGTCCCACAAGGCCAGGCCTAGGGGCTCAGCCAGTCTAGGGGCCGCATCTAGAAGCAGGACTTACCATAATAATGTTCTCCTTAGAGGGGAGGGGGCCCCAAATGCCAAGTGCCTAGGGGCCAGGCCTGTCCATGGACGTAATATAGATACATACTCGTAACAGGGTGTATCTTACATAAACAGTTATCTAAGTATCAAGAGCTGCCAACTGCCTCGCTCCACACATAAGCATTGCAATTCAACAGGGAAATGCTCCCAGCGCCCTAGGCACAGTCCCACAGAGTCCAGTTTTAGTTTTGATTAAGTATTGTGTTTTCTATGTGTAATTTATTATATGTATGGTTTTATTTTGTTTGATAAATTAGTTTTAAGATTTGATTTATTTTGTAAAATTATATAAGTTTAGTCCATTAAATATATTCTTCTCTGAGACCAAAAACAGTATGGCCATAATGGCAAAATGTGTGGAGTTATTTATTATCCTCATTGTGGTAATTATAATTGTGAAAATGGTATTTTATAACATTTAATTTGTAGTAAACTGTGTAAGTTAAGATTGCACTCTACGATTTGCTCCCGAAAGATTTACGAGTGCTGTGCTGTTTTAGTAATTGCAAATTCAATTAATTTGCAAGCTTGATAACGACTATCTCCCAAGGTCAACAGTTTCAATTAGGATTAGGCTACTATGACTGTTTTACTATTTTATGACAATAGGTGTTAGTACTTACAATGTAAATTACTTCCTCTATTCGTTGCCGAGGCCCTGCCTCCCAAACCGACGACTAAAGCAGTCAAAATCGCGCTTTTGCCACTCCCGTTGCGCCCAACGACGAAATTAACATTCTTGTTCAAGTCAATCTGTAAATTGTCGTGGCAAAAGAAATTGCGTACGTGAATACTGCAAATAGAACCATCTGTGTCCGCTTCCGCCGTCTCTACTTCCATATTTTCAAGTACTTTCTTATATTTTGCGCCAAAATTCCGGTTCACTTCAAAATCATAGCACCATAAGAACGGTAACTACGTACAAAAAAGTTGCCTATCTTTTTTTTTTTTAATACTACTAGCGCCACCGTAGTAGAGCCTATGAACTAAGTGACAGCGGGACGTTTTGGCGGGGTTTTCAAATATGCCATATTGAAAGTTTGTTTTTCTAACTTTTCTATTTTACATGCATGCATATTCAGGTTTAATCCTGCAACTCATTTGTCAACCACTTCCCGGTATACGATTGAGCTGAAATTTAATAGTTTTATAAAAAAAACAACACAGTACTTTTAAATGGTAGTATTTATTCTAAACATAATTCTACAAATGTTTTAAAAACTATATATACATAAGTTCACTTTCAAAATTATCAGAAATTGAGCTAATGGTCAGATACATAAGTTCATCATCATCATCATCATCATCTCAGCCATAGGACGTCCACTGCTGAACATAGGCCTCCCCTTTGGACTTCCATATATACCGGTTGGAAGCGACCTGCATCCAGCGCCTTCCGGCGACCTTTATAAGGTCATCTGTCCATCTTGTAGGTGGACGTCCTACGCTGCGCTTGCTGGTCCGAGGTCTCCACTCGAGCACTTTACGGCCCCATCGGCCATCTGCTCTGCGTGCTATGTGGCCTGCCCATTTGTTGGAAATATTGCATATTGTAGTCTATGCTGTAATTATTCGTTGTCTGTGTTTTACATGGCAACACTCTCTTTTTAAGCCGCTGTTAGCACGTAAGGTTGTGTTCGTCCCAATTTATAATTTTAATTGCATATTTAATACATTTTAATATTTGAAGACATTATAATTAATTCAACGTATAAAGGGGTATTTTTGTATGTTAAAATACACTGATATATGCAAGTCGTTGCTGTTTAATTTGTGCTCTGCCATGCCACGCCCGCGTTCCCTGTCGCCGACTCTCTAACAGGTTAAGTACCCAGACAAAATTTACAAGCCAAAGAAAGGCAAATAGAAAGGCGTGATATATAATATTAAAATGGCAGAGTCGAACAACGAGCAACTTGGGACTGCCACCAACGGCACATGTCACACAAGCAACATAACCTCTATGTCGTCGTCAATTGAGAAGTTAATTGGACTTGACAACTGGATAAACTGGAAGTTCGCGATAAAAATGGTGCTAACTTTAGATGGTTTGTGGGGCTGCGTAGATGGTACGGACGCGGATACAGCACGGGATGCACGGGCATTGGCGAAAATATGTCTCTCGTGTCAACCTAACCTATACCAGATTGTGAGGCATGCAACGACCGCCAAGGACGCCTGGAAGCTGTTGTCGGACACATTTGAAGATAAGGGGCTATATAGACGAGTACTTCTTTTGCGACAATTACATCGTGTCGAATATAGTCACTTTTCATGCATGTCTGCTTACATTGATGGTGTTCTTAAGCTCGTCACGCAGTTGTCTGACATTGGGAAGGTGATTGATGATGCAGAGACCGCAGAGATTCTCTTATATCCCCCTCTCGCACCTACCGCGAACAGACGTCTCTAATGTGCACTCGCCGGTTATTTTTTATAATTAAATAGTTAACATGGCAAAAGTTACCCTTCAAGCCATTGAAAGATCAATTCAAAAAGCAGTAGAACCGCTAGAGAAACAAATATCTGAAATTCACTTCAAAATCGACGCAATTTTAGCAAAAATTAATTCGGTACAAATAGAAAATAAAACGGTTAACAGCAAAGATGGCGCGAGAGCAGCCGAAGAGCGCACACAGCAGACGCCGAAGACGAACGATCCGGTCCCGAAGCCAGCCCGACGAGGACGACCAGCAGGTACGTCATCTCCTGCGACCGCGACAACATCAGCGCGCAGCGAGCGTGCGAGCGCGAGAGCGCTACATGCGCAAGCTATTGCCACCGCGCCGCGGAAGTCTCTCTCATACCCGCCGTCCTCGACTGCTGCACCTGTTACCGTCGCACCACCGAGTAAGCTCACAGCGGAACCAGCTCCGAAATCAAAGCCGAATGTCTCCGAGTGCACGCCGAACAACACCAGTGACGAGTTATCATCGTGCTCGTGCGTGGCCACAAAATCGGCGGGCCATAACGATCAACAAACGGTTGCAATTACAAACAATGGCGATGATTCTTGGAAGACTTATAGTTCTCGTAAACGCAAGAACACCAAGCGTAACAAAGTAGTGGTAGGTACGGGTTCCAACAATGATGATATTAAAGGGGTTGAACAACTAAGATACATACAGGCCTGGTCTTTTAGACCTGAGACAACTACAGAAAATGTATATAACTTTCTAAAAAAAACCGTTAGTTCTGAAGACTACACTGTGGAAAAGAGAAAGATAAATACTGACAAGCATGCCTCATTTTTAATCGGCATACCGGAAGACTTATACGAGGCGTTCAATTCGCCTACGGTGTGGCCCCCGCGCGTGAGATTCACGGAGTGGTTTCTCATCCGCCCCCGCGGGGCGCGGGGTCATCAACGACGTCACTCAGTCGCAGCGCCACCGGCCGCCGTGCAATCGCAACGCAAATAATCCACCCGCACTAAACGGAATTTACGAGCCCGATGCACCGCGCAATTTAGTCGTATGTCACCAAAACATACGCGCACTGGATAACAAGACGCAGAGGCTCGAACTACTACTTCGGAATGAACTGCAATGCGACGTACTCGCGATGACCGAACACTGGTTAGATAGTCCTAAATTAAAATGTATTTGTCTTGACGATTTCACTTTAATATCAAGTTTTTGCCGAACAAATTACGAACATGGTGGATCATGTTTATATGTACGCAATAACGTACGAGCGGTCGAAAATAGAGACATAGCTTTATTAGGAGAAGAAAGATATTGTGAAATATCAGCAATTGACCTTATTGATTTTAATATTTCAGTAGTATGCGTATATAGATCAAATTGTCAAATAAGTAATAATGACTTCCTCTGTTATCTGGAACGTCTGCTCGACAAATTAAGTGATGTCGGGAGGGAGTGTATAATTTTGGGAGACACGAACATAGACGACACAGAGAGTAATATCAGACCAGATTTAAAAAAACTGTATGACTTGCTTACTACCCATGGTTTTATAAACGTGGTCAAGTTTCCTACTAGGGTTACGGCAACAACTTCAACTAACTTGGACCACATATACTGGAACGGCCAGCGCCCAGCGCTGCGCGCCGCGCCCGTCGTCACGCACCTCAGCGACCACCTCGCTGTGCGCGCCGAGCTGATGCGACCCCGCGCCCCGCCCACGCCCCTCACTCGTCTCGCAAGGATTTACTCCACGCGAAACTACAATGAATTTCGGCGCGCGCTACAGAGTGTAGACTGGCCCGATGTAATAGACCGGAATACTCATTCTGCCGCACAACTAATATTGTCTGTAATGAACACCCTCAGAAACAAATTTGAAATTTGCTTTCCAATCAAAACAGTTAACAATAAAAAAAGAGAAACGTGGGTAACTAGTGACATATACGACTTAAAAACTTTATTATTTGAAATTATAGACCTCGGAAAACGCTTTCCTGATAACGATAACATAATTAATTTAATAAACAGCATGAATAATAAGTACACTAAACTTCTTAATAGTAGAAAAGCAGATTTCTATAGCAAAAAAATTAATGTCAGCACTAACACTGTCAGGGCAATGTGGTCTGTAATAAATCACGAAAAGGGCAGGACGAGCCACGACCAAGTGGATTTTACGGACGTGATCACTGACTCAGATGGCACCAAATTTAAATCCAAAAAAGCTGCAGCGGATGCTATGAACTGTCGGTTCGTCGGCGCGGCCGCCGCGTGCGGTGCTGCGCCTGCCGAGATGCCGCGCGCGCTCGCCGCGCTGCTCGCCGCGCGCCCGCCCGCCGACCGCAGCGTTAGGTTCGAGCCATTTACACCCGACGAGGTTTTCCGTATCATCACTACTAAAGTAGCCAAAAAAACAACCAAAGATATTTTTGATATTTCCGTGATGCTGGTCCACTCCGCTGCATTAGAACTGTCTCCAATACTCGCCTTTGTCTACAACAGGTGCTTGCGTGATGGTGTGTTTCCCGATCCACTGAAGGAAAGTCGAATTTCCCCACTATTCAAGGGCAAGGGTATGAGAAACGACATCGACGCGTACAGACCTGTAGCGATTATTCCAGTGATAGCGAAGATATTCGAGCATGGCTTAAGTTCGAGGATATCCAATTTTTTAAGTTCCACCAGTGCCCTATCTGAGCGGCAATACGCATACCGCAAGGGCCGTTCAACTGCGTCATTGGCGCGCACCGTAGTTCGGCAGATAGTAGAGGCCCGTGAGCGCAAACAACAAGTCGCAGTCCTGTGCTGCGACTTGTCAAAGGCTTTCGATGTCGCAGATCACGAACTTCTGACCCAAAAACTCCGTCACTATGGCTTCGATGGTCCTGCGCTGGCATTGTTGGCGGACCTATTGCGGAACAGAAAGCAGGTTGTAGTTGCTGATGGCGGTCGGGTTCGATCTGACGCCGTAACTTCCTGTATGGGTGTCGCACAGGGATCCTCCGTTTCCAACATCCTGTTCTCTCTATTGTTGAACGATCTCCCGGAAGCGATCAGTGATGGCGAGACGTTCATGTATGCCGATGATGTGGCAATTGTCGTGTGCGCCCCGACATATGAAGAGCTCGAAAAAAAACTAAACTCGACCGCCACATCAGTATCGAACTGGTTTAAAATTAATGGCCTCATTTTAAACACCTCCAAAACACACCACATCAGCTTTGACCTCTCTGGACGGCAAATGACGCCATTAGCGGTAATGGCCAATGGAACAACGATCAATCAAGTCGCTAGCTCAACATTTCTCGGTTTTGAGCTAGACAGAGGCCTCACCTGGAGCGGTCATATAGATAAAATGTGCAACAAACTGGCAACCGCATGTTTCGCCCTAAAACGTCTAGCGCGGATATTACCAGCAGATATGGTCCGAGCATGCTACTTTGCATCAGTGCACGCGCACCTGCAGTACGGGATCGAGCTGTGGGCGGGTGCCGCCGATTGGGAGAGGGCCTTTCGCCTCCAGAAACGTGCCGTACGTGCGATAGCGCGCGTTCCTCAAACCAACTCTGCGCGACCACTTTTTCAATCACTTGGTATCCTGACACTGCCATCGCTGTTGATTCTGCAGGTGGCAGTAATCGCACGAGAGGAGGTGGATGCAAATCCTAAGGATAACACCCCGCGAAGATACGAGACCCGCGGCGCTCGCGTCGGAAAGTTACCCCCCGTGCCCCATAGACTCGCGAAGTCTAATAAACTAGCACACATCATGGGTCGCAAAGTGTACAACCACCTCCCAAGGGACATTGTTACTGCACAAAATGCATCCATATTTAAATTAAAACTAAAAAACTGGCTTCTCGAGCAGACGTTCTACGATCACAAGGAACTATTTAATCGTTGAAGAATTGATTATTATACAACAATATTGTACTTGACATGTAATTTTATATTATTAATAAATTATGATTATGATTATGATTATTATTATCCGGGCTACCCGAAGATTTTAATGTACTGGTGTCCAGCCTCGAGACAGCGAACCTTACCCGTAACTTGACAAGCGAAGTCGTTCGAACTCGCTTACTTCAAGAAGATCACCGGCGAAATTCTTCCATCAACCACGGTACAGACACTTCAGCATTTATTGCTAAAAATCATCAGAAGAAAACTAGTTTCACATGCACTTATTGTCGCAAGAGTGGTCACACTGCGAGTCGATGTTTCAAAAAGAGAAGAAATGAAGCAAAGAAGAATGAACAGGAACACACCATGTATGCATCCGCATATTCGGCTTCATATGAAAAGGAATTTATCCTGGACTCCGGAGCGACTACCCACATGGTAGGCGATGAGTCGCTGCTACATGCGACAACTTCGAAGAAGTGCGTGATAACTATAGCCAATGGACAACAATTACAAAGTGAGTTAGTTGGCAAAACTGTAATTTCCTCTGATATTTGTTTAGATAATGTGCTTTTTGTGCCTAATTTATCTAAAAATTTGATGTCTGTTAGTGATATTACCAGTAAAGGTTATGTTGTTGTTTTTTCCAAAGATAAATGTAATATTTATAGTACTTGTCAAATCACAGGCAAACAGGTTTTAACTATTAACAAACTTGATGGGCTTTATAAAGTTAAAGTAAATGTGCAATGTCGACCTGACCCCCTTTTAGGTGTCTCTATGTCCATGCAATCTAGGCAAGGATCCGTGAGTGCCAATGCTGCAGCTGCTGTGCCTTTTTCTGTCTGGCACAAGCGCTTAGGTCATTTGAATCAACGAGGTATGTCTATACTAGGTGGAGGGAATCAGTGTGGTGTCGTTTTTCAGGCTGAAGACGGCGTGCCCACTAAATGCATTACCTGCCTTACGGGGAAGATGTGTGAAACATCGTTTCCTCGTTCAAGTGCAGGCCGTGCTGAAAACCTTCTGGACCTGGTACACAGTGACATCGCCGGGCCGATTCATGTACCCAGCTGGGGCGGAGCTCGTTATTTGCTGACATTTACTGATGACAAGTCAAGGCGTACCTTCGGCTACCTTCTGAAGAAAAAGTCTGAAGTAAGTTCCCATTTTATTGTTTTTAAAACTTTAGTTGAAAGACAAACTGGTCTGCGAATTAAGGTATTACGCACTGATCAGGGTACTGAATATTGCAATAATAATTTGTCTAATTACCTCAAAAAGGAAGGCATTATTCACCAAACCACTTGTCCATATAGTCCTGCTCAGAATGGTGTTAGTGAACGTGCTAATCGCACTATTTTTGAAAAAGCTAGGGCCATGTTACAGGAATCTCAGTTATCTGATCGCTACTGGGGTGAGGCTGTAATGACAGCCATTTATCTCAAAAACAGATCGCCTACCAGTGCTTTATCAGATAGAATTCCTGAGTGTGAGTGGACCGGATCATCTATTGATCTTAGTCATCTCCGCGTTTTTGGCTGTCTAGCATATTCGCATGTACCCACTCAAAAGAGGCGTAAACTGGATGCAAAGGCAAAACAGTATATTTTTGTTGGATATGGTGAAACGTGCAAGGGATATCGCTTAATAGATCCTATTAATCCAAAAAGGGTTATTTATTCTAGGAGCGTTGTTTTTCTTGAGGACAAATTTATTGGAAAAGACTTACCTTGTGCTAATGATGAGCGAAAAAGAGCAAATTTTATTATTTTTGATAATTTTATTAATACTGATTGTGTTAAAAATAATAATTTTAATAATGATAATAGCTGCAATGATATATTAACAAACTGTGATATTAGTGTTAGTAATAATGACTGTGATAATAGTCTTAAAAGTCCTACAAGCCTTGATGATAATTTAAATAGTAATAAGTCTAATCGGAACTCTTCGATGGTTTCAGAGAAGGAGACTGGCTCATCAGTGCTGTCACCTTTGTCTGACCTGTACCGCACTACTGAGGACGCGTCTGTGGACAGCGGCGAGGATGTGGAGCCATCGAGCGCCGGCACCTCTGTATCGCTGCCATCCAGAGCTACATCAGATCAGGAGCCGATGCTGACCGAAGACACTAGTATCTTCTCGTCTAGCTCTCGCCCTGTGCGGTCTACAAGAGGTATTTTTCCTGAAAAATTTAATGACTACCATCTATCATCACTGTTGGCAGCAGCTAGTTTATCACATGAGCCACTTACTTTCCAAGATGCTATAAATTCACCTGAAAAGGATGATTGGTACAGTGCCATGGAAAGTGAAATAAATTCTATGGTTAAAAACAATGTGTGGGAGTTAGTTGATCGTCCACAGAATATAAATGTTGTCAAAAGCAAATGGGTTTTTAAGAAGAAATATGATACTACAGGTAACTTTACAAAATTTAAGGCTCGATTAGTTGCTTGTGGTTACAGTCAGAAAGAAGGTCTTGATTATTCTCTTACCTATTCGCCTGTGGTTCGATATTCAACATTACGCATTTTGTTTGCTATTGCGAATCAGTTGGACCTCTGCATGGATCATATAGACGTCACCACAGCATTTTTAAATGGCGATTTAGACGAAATGATCTACATGGAGCAGCCAACCGGTTTCCAATCTAATATTAATAAGGTTTGTTTACTTAAAAAATGTATTTACGGTTTAAAACAAGCCAGCCGAATGTGGAATATTAAAATTCACACATTGCTCTCTGATAATGAATTTAAACAAAGTAAATGTGAGCCTTGTGTGTACATTAAGAAAAATAAGACTCAATATATAATTGTAGCCTTATTTGTTGATGATTTCTATGTATTTCACAATAATTGCATAGAAACAGTTACATCATTGCTAAAACAGCACTTTGATATACGTCATCTCGGAACTTTAAAAAATTGCCTTGGGATGAATGTTAGTAAATACAATAATGTAACTGTTCTAGATCAGCATGATTATATTAGGCGGCTTTTAGAGAGATACAATATGTCTGATTGTAAACAAGTATCAACTCCATTACCAGTAAACTGTAAATTGGAGAAATCTGACAAGCATTTAGATGACAAAGTTTATCAGTATAGGCAACTTTTGGGCTCTTTAATGTTCTTGTCTGTTTGTACTCGTCCAGACATTTCGTATGCCTGTAGCCAACTAAGTCAGTACAGCACATGTTTTGATGAGAGTCATTGGCGCGCTGCAAAGCGAGTATTGAGGTATTTGGCTGGTACAATTAATTATGGTCTTTATTTTGAAAAAGACAAATACTTTGATATAAACGCTTTTTCTGACGCAGACTGGGCTAATGACGTAACTGACCGCAAGTCATATACTGGCTTTGTAATAAAACTTGGTAACAATGTCATCAACTGGGAAGCAAGAAAGCAACGATGTGTCGCGCTTTCTAGCACCGAAAGTGAATTTCTTTGTATTAGTGATGTATGCAAGGACATTTGCTTTATCAAAAATTTCTTGTCGGAAATAATTGATAAACAATTCAATGTCACTGTATTTAATGATAATCAAAGTGCACAGAAATTGCTATTAGTCAAAGAATATTCCCATAGAAAAACTAAACATATTGACTTGCGGTACCATTTTGTTAAGGACCTGATACAGGATGGAAAAATAATTGTAAAGTACTTATGTACTGATGAGATGATTGCTGATGTTCTCACAAAACCATTATGTGTACAAAAGCATGTTAAATTTACAAAAGGTCTGAAACTGAAATGCCATGTGTTGCCAGAACACCCCGAATAGACTTTTTATAATGTATAGTCATTTCATCTAGTCAGTTGTTTTTGTTCCTTGTGTTATTTATGTTAATTCCATCTTAGTATCATTTTATATGTTTGTCTAATGTACAGCATAAGGAGGGGTGTTGGAAATATTGCATATTGTAGTCTATGCTGTAATTATTCGTTGTCTGTGTTTTACATGGCAACACTCTCTTTTTAAGCCGCTGTTAGCACGTAAGGTTGTGTTCGTCCCAATTTATAATTTTAATTGCATATTTAATACATTTTAATATTTGAAGACATTATAATTAATTCAACGTATAAAGGGGTATTTTTGTATGTTAAAATACACTGATATATGCAAGTCGTTGCTGTTTAATTTGTGCTCTGCCATGCCACGCCCGCGTTCCCTGTCGCCGACTCTCTAACACCATTGCCACTTCAACTTGCTAATCCGGTGAGCTATATCGGTCACTTTAGTTCGTCTACGGATTTCCTCATTTCTGATTCGATCACGTAGAGACACCCCGAGCATAGCCCTCTCCATTGCTCGTTGAGCGACTTTGAGCTTTGAGATGAGGCCGATAGTGAAAGACCACGTTTCTGTGCCGTAAGTCATCACTGGTAACACACATTGGTTGAAGACTTTCGTCTTGAGGCACTGAGGTATGTCGGACGAAAAGACATTGCGTATATAGTTTCCCGAACGCTGCCCAGCCGAGTTGGATTCGGCGGTTGACCTCTTTCTCGAAGTTGGACCTACCTAATTGGACCACTTGTCCTAGGTAGATGTATGAGCCAACAACTTCGAGTACCGAGTTTTCAACAGAGACTGGGATGGGCACAACCTTGGCATTTGACATGAGTTTCGTCTTGTCCATGTTCATTTTTAAGCCCACCCGTTGAGAAACTCGATTGAGGTCATTTTTCTTTCAGTTCCTCCATCGACTTTGCCATGACTACGATGTCGTCGGCAAACCGAAGGTGAGTGATGTATTCGCCATTGACGTTGATGCCAAGTCCTTGCCATTCCAGGAGCTTAAAGGCGTCTTCCATAACGGCCGTAAACAGTTTCGGGGATATAACGTCCCCCTGTCTTACGCCTCTTCTCAATGGAATGGCCTACATAAGTTCACTATTATATAATACAAAAAATTGTAAGAAAATTATCAGAAATTGAGAAACTAGATAAAATATAATATATTACGACGTCAGCTCCCATTTGCCATAAATTAATATTATCTAGACAATCTGCTCCAAAAAAAAAGTTTTTCCCAAGCTGAGACGGCCCTCTCACTTGGAAAATCATGACATAAAACCAAATAGAAAAGGCTGAAATATGTAAGGTGATAACTCTAACATTATGAACGCGTTTTGGACAAACATTAGGGATACCTAACCTATCTTATCTTATCTTATTATGGGGGTCCTTACGGATACACTTCGACCCAATGGGATCTTTTGTGTAGTTACCCCTTGTTGCACCTACTCAAAGGATTCTTCCACCACCTCCATATATCGGATGATGGAACCAGTTGGTAGTGCCTGGAATTCCTTCGGTTCTGGGTAACCAATACCGAATTCCTTCATTCTAAGTCTGGCGAGGGCATGACATCCACACAGTATGTGCTTCATTGTCTCTGACTCCTCGCCACACATTCTACAATCTGTATTGTCAGACAACTTATAGTCCTTTGACCCCAAAGTGACCAGTAAACACCCCCGTTATGATTCTGAGTTGTCTTTTGCTGTACTTCCATAATTTCTTGGTCCAGCCTTATTCTTTACATTCCATGAATAGCTTTGAGTGCCTCAAGCCTGCCATTTTCCTCCATTCTTGTTGGTGCTGGTTTTTGGCATAGTCCTTGATGGCTGTTGCTATGGTTCCCTGCGAGAGACCCACACATGGTTCAGGTCCTATGAAACTTGTCGCAGACCCTTTTCTAGCAAGTTCATCTGCAATTTCATTACCGATGAAGCCTTCATGCCCTGGGATCCATACCAGTTGCACCTTATTGTGCCTTCCAAGCTTGTTCAAAGCTAGGACGCCATTATACACAAGTCTAGAATCCACTTTAGGCGCACCTAGCGCTTTAAGTCCTACCTAACCTAACTGGTGTAACAAATTACAAGTTCATTGATTTAGAAAGGAAATAGAGGAAACGAAAAAAACGCGTTATATCAAACATTACATTATTATTATGGATTTAAACTTTTATTTATTTTTCAAAATATTGAGCTTTCTTTGAAGCGCCCTTTTGCTCGCTTCCTCTGATAGGTCCCTATTTGTTAAAATCAAATATCTTTTAAGTACAATGGCTAACACATGCCATAATATTTCATTATAATTTTGTTTATAATGGACCGGGCATTGCTTCAAAAAGATAAAACTTTCCTTGCATTCAGTTTTTAGAAGCAACATCCCCCTTTCTTTTATTTTATTCTTCCAAATATTTTCACTTAAATAGCTTTTAGCCAAGCTTGCTGCCTTTTCCACTGCTCCTATTAACGGCATACTGGCATAATTTAGGCTGTGCTTAAATTCATCGTATTCTTTAAATTGTGTGAATATGTGGGCGGGCTCGCTGCCAGGTTGACATGTTAGTAAAAAAGTGCACTGCTCACATCTGTTGTTTAACTTTTTGACAACAAATCCGCACACATAGGCACAAGCTTGTATTTCGGAAGACAGTGCTTCTATTTTGGATGTGTCAGGTTCATATTCTTCGAGGTATGTGTCAGGTTCACATTCTTCGAGGGATGTGTCAGGTTTATCTTCCTTTTCTGTAACTGGCGGAGTTGGTTCCGTTTGTGCTACGGGCTCTATTAAAAAACTTTTTAAATTATTACTCAGGATGCCTTCGTCATCCTCGCAATTCTTGTTTTTACCAGTATTCTTTAAATTGGTTATGATGGCTGTCTTAAGACCCGCTACAAATTGAGATATCGTAGGATTATAATTTGAGCCACAATTGTACCTAACACACCCGAAAAAATTCTCAAGTGGATCCTGGTTTAAACTGCGAGTGGACAGGCTGTGAATGCCTCTACGCGTTAAATTTCTAAACAGTCTTTCAACTGCATTAATGGTTTGTATCCACCCGGACTGCGATGGCGGATTTCTCGCATTGACAAAGTGCATGTTTTTTATAAATTTTTTCATTTCCAGAAAGTAATTTAGGTGGGGACTCCGAGAAGTAAGATTGGTGCTGAATTTTTTCCCGCGTCTTAAGTCAGTCGAATTTGCATTTAAGGCATCAAATAGCTGGTCAAATTTCTGCAATAGGGTCGCCGTCGCCTGCGCTTCTGCAGGTAGTTCATCTGAAACAAAATGTGTTAAATTTTATATACCTGCAATTTAGAAATGACTGTACTAAAGGGTAAGAAAATTAGATTGAAATGTATGGGAATTGGAAATATGAAATTCGGAGCAAATTGGCTATGACAGACGGACGGACTGACACAGACACACGAGGGATCCTACTATAATCATAGCGAATTTTCTCCGAAACTACTGGACCGATTGAGTTGAAATTTGGTACACGTATGTAAACTGATGACCCAAACATGGAAATGTAACGTAACGTAAAGAAAATCAAGTAATTTGAAACATGGGGGCCAGATTTGAGGGGTAAATAAGAAAAACAAATAGCAAAGTATATCGTGTGACATATCAAATGAAAGGGTACCTACATTATGAACATCTCAAATATATATATTTCATAATTCTAAATAAAACGGTTTTGAAGTTATTCAGGAATATTTCGTTCCTTTCGGGGGGGGGGGGGGGGGGGGGGAGTAGATAAAATTAAACTAGGCTCTATAACCTAAATATCCTGATAGATAAAAGTTGTCCTTTCATTTTGCCAAATATTCAGCAAATTTTATTGAATTATGAGATATATATAAAAAATTGGGCAAGTGCGAGTCCGACTCGCGCATAAAGGGTTCCGTACCTATATATTTATATTCTACAACAAGTTTGTTGTATGGGAGCCCCCCTGAAATATTTATTTTATTTTATTTTTAGTATTGGTTGTTATAGCGGCAATAGAAATACATCATCTGTGAAAATTTCAACTGTCTAGCTATCACAGTTCTTGAGATACAGCCTGGTGACAGACGGACGGACGGACGGACGGACGGACAGCGAAGTCTCAGTAATAGGGTCCCGTTTTTACCCTTTGGGTACGGAACCCTAAAAATTACACTAATTATGAAATAAATTAAAGTGGAGAATTTCATTTATAAATTACCAAACAATGACTTTTCATAATATAAATGGGCGGTAATTATTGCTGAAGTACTTACTGGTAGCAATTTTGGCCAAAATACCAGCGGTTACTGTGTGACTAAAAACTTGCGCCGCAAGTTTCACCCGCATCTTTTGTTTGCTATTGGGCCTTATATGTCTTTCCGTTAGTGCAGGAGCGTACACGAAATTGGGATTCATTTTATCAAGCTCATAAAATTGTTCAATGTGAACCCATTTCGCAGTACCTGTAATTAAATACAAGCTTTATTTAACTTGGAATTTATGTATGTAATTATGTTTATTCGGGTGTAATCTTGCAACTCAATTTTGACGCAGATAGATATCTTCAACCGATGGAGCTGAAGTTTTGCACACCTAACTTTGATGACAATATGATAAGATAATATGGTAGGTACTATGGGCCTGATAATGGAGCCGGAAGGTGGCCCTAGAAACTTTGTAATAGATAAAACAATCCTATCGAGTTTTAGGTCTTTAGAATCGTATCAGTAAGCAGTTGATCGGTGTTCAAAGAAATATACAATGAACTATAAAAGCTTGTCACAAAAAGGAATGACAGAAACTTGTTAATTGATTTAGTTAAATAGCCGTTGTACAATATAACTAGATCAAACACAGTGTAAATCTGGGGGCACGGTAGTGCCCCCGCCAAGACGAGCAAAAAAGAAGCGGGGCACTACCTACCTTTTCTCGAGCCGTTTCGTCTAATTTTCAAACCCTCATAGCTCCGTCCCAGTTAGCACCAGAGCGCCCAAATTCACAGGTTAAGATGCAGTTAGGGAACATATGAAATGTACTTAATTTAATTGATCTAGCTTTTATACTTTAGGTTTTATTGGTACCTAAAATACGCCGATTTTGCCACTCACTCACTTATGTATCAAAACCTCTGGGGTACTTCCCGATGACCTAGAAAGCTGAAATTTGGTATGTAAGCTAGGTTTAGTACACAAACAATAGAATAATTCTGAAACTTGGAACTTTTACCCCCCAACCCCTTAAACTAGGGGATGGATGTTTGTATGAGACTTCTGCAAATTTTGATACTAGAGGTCTGAAAATTGATATAGGGACTCCTTGTTATAAATAATAAAATATATATTCTAGGATTTTTAGAAAATCACCTCCCACCCTTTAAATAAGGGGATGAAAATTTGTATGGGTTTTCCATAATGGGGGCTAAACGTAAGTATTTCTTAAATTCTTAAATACACAATTATTACTACTTACTTAGAAACGCTACGGCACAAAAAAAATAAAAAAATAAACCTAGAAATTAAAAACTAGGTACTTTACAAAAAGAAATGAGATCCCACCAAAAAAACATTTCATGTAAAATTAGCCGCCAAGACGCACATGCTCATAACGCTTTTGCTATTATTACTACTTACTTACAGACGTTATGGCCCAAATAAATGAAAAAGACTAGGGCACCTTACAAAAATAAATGAGATCCCACCAAAAACATTTCATGTAAAAATGGCGGCCAAGACTCATATGGTCTGGCTGTAAAAAAGTTATCAGATCCCTCGAAAAGCCAAGCCCCTAAGCACTGAGTTTACTAATCCTACACATTGGCTTCAAAGGTATGGCTTGGCCGTTTCATAAAGTACCGTAAATAAGTCTAATGGACTGTCCGGCCTATATGGTAAGGAATTAAGTTTATATATATTATCATGGAGATATATAAACTTAACTTCTTGATATCGTATGGGCCAGACGGTCCGTTGGACTTATTTACGTTACTTTATGAAACGGCCAAGCCATACCTTTGAAGCCAATGTGTAGGATTAGTAAACTCAGGGCTTAGGGGCTTGGCTTTTCGAGGGATCTGATAACTTTTTTACAGCCAGACCATATGAGTCTTGGCCGCCATTTTTACATGAAATGTTTTTGGTGGGATACCAATTACTTTACCTGTTATTAATTTTTCGTTAGGTTGAATTGCCGAAGGAAATGTTATATTATGCGCCAAAAACATATTTCGCAGGCATTTCAACAAATGAGGCGGATCTGCAACTGTCACTATCTCTCTATTGTCGTGGAGAAAGTATGGTGTCTCAGCAGTTGCTCCAAGGATGCGCAAAGCTTTAGAGTTCACCGAACACAAATCGCAAACAGTTGCTACTATATTTAAACCCACATGAAAGCATTTTGTAAGTATCTGAAACATAAATATTTTTATTAGAATGGAAGTAGGTTCGACTTCATATAATATTGTACATTTTATTGAAGTAATATAATATTAATACATATGTATTATTATTTACCTCCTTAATAATAACAGACAGTCGATCTGATGTTACAGATTTCGCGGA
This sequence comes from Apotomis betuletana, assembly GCA_932273695.1. Classification (NCBI taxonomy): domain Eukaryota; kingdom Metazoa; phylum Arthropoda; class Insecta; order Lepidoptera; family Tortricidae; genus Apotomis; species Apotomis betuletana. Next base: position 26,723,556 of record OW026301.1, read on the forward strand.
AAGATAATATGCGATTGGTTGTTTCCATTTTTTGCGTAAACCACAAATCATAAACACTAGAGCACTACATGCAATTGCTTCAGTCCTTCCATGATTAGCATGATCTTGAAAGCCATCCACACAATCTGATTTTGGATTATAATTCAGATGTTTCCGGATAGCCATTTCATCGAATACCAGAGTGCATAGGGTATCATCCTCCGTTAAGGTTTCAGTCATGGCCTTTAATCCATTAAACACGTGTTCGTTTATTCCAGGCATCAGTGGGACTTTGTTGAGTAGCTTGTTCAGCGTGCTTTGGCAAGGCAATGAAAATATTCGCCTGAGAAGTCTGTAGCAAGCAGGGGATTTTTTGTACAAAGTTAAAGCAAGTAATTTTTGTTCTAAATTGTATCTTCTGCCCTGCAGTTTTCTCCCGTAATTCACCAACTGACTTTGTACAACCGAAAAGAATGAGTCGCTTAGGTTTAAATCAAATAATTTTTGAACCGCCGCATTATCACAAATGGTTTTAATCTTGTTTAGTTTTGTTTTTGTCCTTATCTTTTTTCTTAATTTTTGTATTGTATTGATTTTATTTCTACATATATTATATAATTTCTTCTCCGACTCGGAAAGCTCACTTATATTGCATTTATTTAATGCTTTTAATATTTCTTTTTGGGATCCTTTCTTTCGTGCTTTTTTGGGTTCCTGCGACGGATTTGGTTCAGCAGTATCCTAAAAAAGGTAAAAAATTAAATCAATCATTATGCCTAGCCAAATTTAAACATGACAGGTGGCAACTTAAGGGGGCTTTAAATTAATGGATTTTTTTGCAACAGGTCAATAATCTGATTAGGTAATGACAATGACACTTGATAGTAAACGGAGTCTTTCCTGCATACGAATATTCATAAGTACGAAGGAAAATACAAACATTTTTGATAAATATGGATAAAATGATGCTGGATACTGCGGTTGAAATCATCCGCGACCTTTTTCAAACACAACTTACCATCATTGTGGGCTGCTTTACTACACCGGTGTCTTGCTGCAATCGATCTACAGAGGCACCTGGGTCGGTCGAACAACCAGCTGTAGGAGCGTCATGTGTGGTTTTAACCTGAAAATTATATCAAACATTTTTATAGGATAGCAATCTGCATTAGTATGTATTTATTTAATATTTAGTCTGAATGCCAGACAGCCCAAACCGCTGGTTCTAGAGAGTCCAAATTTGGCACGTCATAGGTTTTTTATAAAAAAGGATTATTTTGCACTAAGAAAGGACTTAAATGGGTGTCCAAAATTTGTATGGGAAAACAAGATTGGAAGGACTATTTTATTCGAAACTTCACAAGAGTACCTACAAAGTGTGAGATTCCTACAAAGTGTTTCGGGACTTTTGAGAATTCAACCCCTAGGGTACAAAGTCTGAAAATCAAAATGGGTATTGCCGCTATGGTTAACCGGGTCGCTAATTACGGAAACAACAACGATTTTAAAATTGCGTAAAGTAATTTCAGAAAGCGAAAGTCTGTGTCTGTGTAGGTATGTTTGTTACTTCTTTACGCTAATGTGGCGGGACGGATTAGAGATAGTTTATACCCCAACTTAACATATAGGCACTTTTTATCCTGAAAAAGGCATCGTTCCTGTAGGATAGTGATTGGTTTTAACACGAGCGAAGCCATGGCCAAATGCTAGTTTAATTATGTTTTAGGCCCGCAGATAACAGATTGTCTTGTTACACCAAACGTCAAACGTAACTTACTTCAAATATGTTCTGGTCAACTACAGAGGCTTCTTGCTGCGCTCTGCCTTCAGAGACTTTTGGGAGAGTGGAACATCCAGCTACAAGACTATCCTGTGAGGAGTTGGTATTCTGAAAAATTAATGATATAACAAACATAGCAATATGAAGACTGCTTTACATGACAGTAATTGCGCATGGGGTCTCATACGGAATTACTGATATATATATTTTTTTTCCATTTTTTTTTTTAAATTGCTTCTTAAAAGTGGCATTTTAGCGTTTACGCTCTTTGAGTCTGAAGGTATCGATATGTTAATACTAGGATGCCGTATAATTATTAGCCGTCATGATAATCTGGGATAAGTAAATAGTTGGCGATGTGATACTTTGGGGGGAAAACCGTCAACCAAATGACATAATATCATATTGTGGGATAGGTAAGTACGCAATGTAAAAACAAAATAGAGAACTAGCGCATCTGCCTGCGCTTACCCCACGTGCATTGGCGTATCTAAGATTATTTTTCAGGTGGGTCCTGGGTGGGGGCCTGGCCATGGCCTATGAGTTGAAGTCATGACTTTGTATGAGTAACCCAAAATCCTGGGGTGGGCACGGCCCACCCGGCCACCCCCCTAAATACGCCAGTGCCCACGTGGCGCGGTTGCCCCGACTGACACATTATTATCACACATTTTTTCCATAAGTAGGTATTTGTAGGCAGAGAACTTTTTTCATATTGCATACAATTTAAAATAAATAAATTAAATATCAATTACCTTTGTTCGTTGCACGTTTAAAGATAATTTTGATCGAAGTTGTTTCATTGTTTTAACAACATATTCTGTTGTTCCTGGCACAGCATACATGCTTAGGCGTTTTTTGGAACTGTCCGTGTAGCAGGAATCTTGGAAATGTCTTCCACATAGAATCTTGTTCCTTTTGTATAAAGAAGAGCCAAGGATTCTACTGAAGACCAGTCGTGCTTTGGCCAACAATATGTGGCCCAAAATGTAGCCCTGAAATAGGAAACTACATTTTAACAAGTCTACATATCCACATTAATTGAGAGCTGCTTGAAGGGTCGATTGCAAAAAAATTGTACATAGTTAAAAGCTTAGTTAACAAAAAATCACGATCGCTTCCTTTGTGTGACAAAAGTTAGTCATACAAAATGTATGGGTAACTTTCGTCACACAAAGGAATCAATTAAGTTTTAATTTTATTAAAACTTTCGTGAGACATATTTAATTATTGTATTAAGCGGTTTACACTCACGTGAAATTGTCAGGAACGGCCCGACATGTTTCAGCACATATACGCAGGTTGTCTGAGCACATACGCAGTGTACGGAAGCTGGACATGAATAATTCCGCGGTCGCTGAACATGTCGTCGAAGCCGGTGCGTCTCATTTTGTCCGTTTCGATAAAGCAAGAGTGTTGGTACGTGAGTAACGTTGTATACAACGTAAGGTACACGAAGCTATCGAGATCGGACGGCGCCCGAATTTTAATAGAGACGGCGGTCGGGCTTTACCTCCAGCATGGAAGCCTGTGCTTCCGGCGGTGAAACATATTGTGCGTTTGGACAATCCCGTGGACACCATTAGTCAAGTGTGCGTAATGTCTATTGATGACAAAAGTGACGTTGGAGTGCTGGACGGACAAGTTGCGGGCTTGCGAGCACCCCCCGCCCCCGCGCCATCGGCGCGCGCGCTCAGAGCGGAACGTCGGTCAAAGTATCAATCAGCAGTGACGAGTTTGCCGCGGCGGTGTACAGGCAGCCGTCCCTGATGAAGGGCTCCATACGAGTTCGAAACATGTCGGGCCGTTCCTGACAATTTCACGTGAGTGTAAACCGCTTAATACAATAATCAATTAAGTTTTGTCCTTAACTAAGTACATTTTTTTTGCAATCGACCCTGAACAAAATGGACATGAAACTGAAACAGAAATATAATGTTAAAATACTATGGACTAATCTCAGAACGAGTTTGGTCAAAGCAGGCCTAAATATCTCTTGCAGCGTTTAAATATTACTTATGAATAATATTTGAAAAACGATATGTCTGCAGGTACTTAAATACTTTTATTAAAAACTTGCTGTGCCCCGCGGTGTTACCCGCTCATCCCACGGGAACACTAAATTTATTCGGGATGAAAAGTATCCTATGTCCTTCCCCGGGACTGAAACTATCTATATACCAAATTTCATCTAAATCGGTTCAGCGGTTTAAGCGTGAAGAGGTAACAGACAGACGGACAGACAGACAGACAGACAGACACACTTTCGCATTTATAATATTAGTATGGACTAGAAAGTCCGCAACTTCGTCGACATATATTTTTTTATCTACTGTTGTCGGGTAAGAAACATCCTATCACCATGATTGGATGCCTAGCTACCTGGAATTAAAATCCGTGCAGCCGTTTTGATGTTATAAGTGGTTATTTAAAACAAACAAACAAAAACTGTGTTTTAATAACATACAATAACCGATTGAATCCAATAGTAGACGCATACTTACTGACACATTTAGCAAAAGCAACTTGTAGGTAGTAAGGAAACAAAATATTCTTACCGTAAAATATTTGTTATTCCCGCTTTGGGAAAACGGTGAAATTGGACAGAATTGTCTTCAGCCGAAGTTGCACCGCATTTAGCACATTTTCGATACGCATTTGAAGACATGATGATATAAATATCGTAATATAATTTGCAACGACGACGACGCGTTTGGCTCGGTTTGTAGACACCTGCCTACTGAGTCGGCGGTCCCGGGTTAGTATCCCGGCCGGGGCAAATATTTGTGCAAATATTTGTTCTTGGGTCATGGATGTTATCTATATATGTATTTATATATTATGTATATCGTCGTCTAGTACCCATAGTACAAGCTTTGCTTAGTTTGGGACTAGGTCGATTTGTGTATGATTGTCCCTTAATATTTATTTATTTAATTATACAAATATGCGAGACAATTTGAAAGTAGCGGTTCGTTGACGTACATTAAAATGACAGGCTGACAGCCAATTTGTTTTTTTTTTTGGGAATTTTATGGCCTGGTAACTAGACCTTTAAGCCACAGCCATTTTGATATCACAGCCTAGCGTTGCCAGAATTAAAAACACAAGTATATTTTTTTCATCGAGCAATAAAAATATTGTTAGCCGTATTATAAAATCTTGAAGCCAATTCTTTGTATGAAAGTGAAAGTACCTTGGCAGAGTAACAAAACAAGTGTCAGTCAGTTAAATGTCAAATCAACAAGACATTGAAATATTCATTCAAAATGTGATAAAAACTATGGATAAAAACAGTTTGGCCAACATTGTGGTGAAGTGAATGCCATAAACGACGATATTATACTGTCATATATACATGTCAAAGTTTAACTAAATAAAGCCTAATAATTCGGGTAATGATTCTTTATCTCAATTTATTTAGTTATTCATTAATTACATGTGACGGTTCAATTGGTTTATTCATTATTATTAGCATTCTGGGGTATAATATTCAAGACGGTATTATAAAACCTGACCCTGAAAGGTTACGCCCACTCTTAGAGCTCCCTATTCCGACCAATTCAGCCTCTTTAAGGCGAGCACTAGGACTATTTGCTCATTATTCAAAATGGGTACCTACCTTTTCTAAGAAAATACATCCTCTTGTGGCACATCAAACGTTTCCGCTTTCACTTGAAGCTAGGCAAGCTTTTGATCAAATAAAGAAAGAGATAGCCGAGTCAACGCTACACGCCATTGATGACAAGATCCCTTTTACGGTTGAAACTGACGCATCAGACCACACTATCGCTGGGACATTAACACAGGAAGGGAGACCTATAGCTTTTTTTTCTCGCACACTTTCTAGCTGTGAACGAAATTACCCGGCCGTTGAAAAAGAAGCAACAGCTATAGTGGAATCGATCAGGAAATGGCGCCAGTTTCTTTGTGGAAGAGCATTCAGACTAATCACGGATCAAAAGTCGGTATCCTATATGCTTGACCAAACACATTCGTCAAGAATAAAAAATGATAAAATTCAACGTTGGAGATTGGAGCTAGCTATATTCAAATTCGACATCATATATCGTCCAGGAAAAGACAATCAAGCCGCCGATGCACTATCCCGCGCTAACTTAATAGCTTCGTCAACGACAAAAGATGATTTACGGACACTTCACGACAACCTTTGCCATCCAGGAGTCACGAGGATGAGTCATTGGGTAAGAAATAAAAATCTACCATATTCTATCGAAGAAATAAAACAAATAACATCTTCATGTCGTGTTTGTGCCGAATTGAAACCTCGGTTTCACAAATATAAAGGAACGCTCATAAAGGCGACGTCTCCATTCGAAAGGCTGTCCATTGATTTTAAAGGGCCATTGCCGTCAGAAGGCACTAAAAACCGCTACATTTTGACCATAATTGACGAATATTCACGCTTTCCATTTGCTTACCCCTGCTCAGATCTTACTTCAGAGACTGTCAAATCTAAGCTAACTGATCTTTTTGCAACGTTTGGGATGCCAACTTATATTCATAGCGATCGAGGGGCAACCTTCTTGTCTGATGACGTAAGACAATTCTTACATGAAAAATCCATAGCTACTAGCTATACTACACCTTACAACCCACGTGGTAACGGACAAACAGAACGGTACAATGGAATCATCTGGAAGGGCGCGTGTAGACGGCGCCGCCTCCGCGCCGACACCGCACCGCCGCCGCACGGGCTCGTGTACACGGTGCCGCCTCCGCGCCGACACCGCGCCGCCTCCGCGCCGACACCGCGCCGCCTCCGCGCCGACACCGCGCCACCTCCGCGCCGCCTCCGCGCCGACACCGCACCGCCTCCGCGCCGCCTCCGCACCGCCTCCGCACCGCCGCCGCATCGCCTCCGAACCGCTGACGCACCTTCGCGCTAAGGTGCGCCCAGACCGCCGCTTAAAATACGGTGACGGTACGGAATCGCAGTGACGCATCGTATCCGTACCGTTTTTATCGCATGCCCTCCACACCGCCGCTTAAAATACGGAGTCGGTACGGAATCGCAGTGACGCATCGTATCCGTACCGTTTTTAACGCATGCCCTCCACACCGCTGCTTAAAATACGGAGACGGTACGGAATCACAGTGACGCATTGTATCCATTGTATAATAATTCAGTGAATTAAGGAGTTTGACCTTACAAACGGTCCAGAAGTTTTGAATTTTTGATAATATGTTGTCTAGGATGGTCAGTGAGTGTTTAAAATGCAATTTTTTTTAATAAAAAGCTAGTACTAATGATCACGGAGCTAAGCCGCGGACGGACGGACGGACGGACAGACGGACAGACGGACATGGCGAAACTATAAGGGTTCCTAGTTGACTACGGAACCCTAAAAAACTGAAACACATTATCGAAATTACGATTAAGTTTTTCAGTGGTACATATGTTATATTTTTGCCCGATAGTACATGTCATTTGGATTCAGAATCTCAATTAATTTTACCACTTCCGAATTTTTAACAAAACTTATTGAAAAGTTACGAAAATTGCCAAGAAATCAAAAGTTACTTACATGTTACGAGAGAGGGTCAAAAGTTCGAAAAAAGTAACAAATGTAACTATCTGGCAACGCTGAAAATGGCATCGGGGGGCGGCGGGGGGCTAAGCGGCGGCGGCGTGGAGGCGGCGCGGCGGCGGCGCGGCGGCGGCGCGGCGACGGCGGGGGACTCGCGTCTCGTATACATAGCGCGAAGGTGCGGCGGCGTTGCGGGGGCGGTGCGGCGGCGGCGCGGCGGCGGCGCGACGGCGGCGCGGCGGCGGGCTTTACGCGTCTCGTGTACATAGCGCGGCGGCGCGGCGGCGGTGCGGTGTCGGCGCGGAGGCGGCGCCGTCTACACGCGCCCGAAAACTATAGAATTGGCCCTGAAGACGCAAAATTTACCTACGACAAAGTGGGAGCTAGTTCTAACGGGGGCGCTCCATGCGATCCGCTCCCTGTTATGCACGGCAACTAATTGCACTCCTCACGAGCGGATGTTTACACACCCAAGGCGTTCCGCGAATGGCCAATCTTTACCATCATGGCTGTCTAGCTCCGAGCGAGTTTTGCTAAAGAATCACCACAGATCGAGCAAATATGATCCCATCGTGGAGGAAGTAGATCTGCTCGAAGTAAATCCACAGCACTCGCTCGTCCGTTTTTCAAATGGGAGAGAATCCGTATTCGCAAACCGTCACCTTGCCCCTGGAGGGAGCCGTCCAAGGGGTGACGACGACAGCGACGAAGAGGATTGGGCGGAGGCTGAAGAACAACCGTCCATAAACAATAACAATACGGTACACACACCAGAGACCCCTCAATCTCGACGTTCCGTTAGGCAGTGCCGTCCCCCACTTCGCCTAGGCGACTACGTGTGTAACACGATGCTGGGGAGAATGTGGTGAAGTGAATGCCATAAACGACGATATTATACTGTCATATATACATGTCAAAGTTTAACTAAATAAAGCCTAATAATTCGGGTAATGATTCTTTATCTCAAACATCATAACTTTGCATTTTGTTTTGCCGAATAAGATCATGCGAGGACTGTGCCACATATTTCTTTCTTTATCTTTACCCGGGCTCCACACCTATGCTCCACACACGAAGTTGGCTGAGATTGAGCGAGGCGAAGTTGGCCGAGATTGAGCGAGGCGAAGTTGGCCGAAGCATGGGTTTCCGCAGCGAAGTGCCCCATCACACTATCATATTCGCCCAACTTCGCGAGTAGTGCGGGGCCGCATTAAAGTATGGCATACGTTAACTTAGGGTGCGTCCACACTTGTATCATTTCGCCGATCCGATCCCCGTTGCGTATCTCCACCGCGTATCGTGCTGTTTGGACGCTCACTGCGGGCACTCCGTATCATTTGCGCCGTCGCGCGAAGAAACGCGTCCACACTTGCCGTATCGTATCCTCGTTGCGTATCGCCGCACCGATCATTTCGGCGTGCAGTAGTTTGGACGCTATCCGTATCGTAGCACCGTATCACCGCCCCGATCATTTTGGCATTTCGTTTTCGCCGAACATTTTATTTCGTTGTGATCGTTGTTCTGTGCGGAGTTGCGTCCCATTTAAAAATGTCGCCCGCTGAGATCGCTCACTGAACCTTGGGACAGAAATATTCTTGAGTGGGGGCCGTGTACCGGAAGTCGCAGCGAGGAAGGCCTTCATTTTTGTCATCTGCTCATGGAGATTTAGCATATGACTGTGCTCGTTTTATAATACATAATGCGGCAGAAAGATTCTCGAGTGGAAACCGCGTGCTGGAAGACGCCGCGTAGGGAGGCCTTCGATTAAGGCACCCGCTCACGGAGACATGGCCTTCGTATGACTGTGTTTGTTTTATGCCATGCGGCAGAAAGGTTCTCGAGTGGAAACCGCGTGCCGGAAGACGTCGCATGGAAAGGCCTAACAAAGTAGACAGTCCATCAGTGGTATGGTATTTTTTAATTATCGTAAAGATTAAGGATTAAGAACCAATGACCGCAGCGTGGATCGATGACTCAAATAGCGCCTTTGATGATCGGGCAAAAACCCACTCGAGATGGATCACGGCCGATCCTCACCCCGTATCCTCACCGCGTATCATGAACGAAAGTGTGGACGTCACGCCGTCGCGATCATGCAATGCTTTCGTGATCGCGAGTGTGCGGGGTACTGAAGATACGCGTATCAACATGGATTTCGCGCGAGCGTTGCATGATCGCGACGGCGCGACGTCCACACTTACCGTTCATGATACGCGGTGAAGATACGCGACGGGGATCGGATCGGCGAAATGATACAAGTGTGGACGCACCTTTATGTCCTGGGAAGGCAAGTGTGTATAATCCAGGTCATGGACCAAGTAAGTGGTTAAACCCGCTCCAGACCTTCCGATCCGATCCGATTTATCGGAAGCAATCGGATAATGTATAGTGCAATTGTCCGATTTATCGGATGAACACATTATCCGATTTCCTAACAATTACATTACACATTATCTGATAACATCCGATAAATCGGATCGGATCGGAAGGACTGGAACGGGTTTAAAACCCGTTTTATGAACGTTGACTGATTTATCGGATGAAATCGGATAAGGGGATCATGCAACGCTCGGCGGCACGGCGCGACGTCCACACTTACCGTTCATGATACGCGGTGAAGATACGCGACGGGGATCGGATCGGCGAAATGATACAAGTGTGGACGCACCCTAATGTGTAGTGTAATTGTTAGGATCCATTACACTACACATTATCCGATTTCATCCGATCTTAGGGTCGGATTGGATAGGATCGGAAAGTCTGGAACGGGTTTTACTTGATCCATGGTCCAAGTTAATCATTTCAATATTTTCAATTTTACACTGGTAACATTACAGCAAACGCCATTTTTGATTTGAGAAAATCAGCTAGCGATTGTTGACGAATTTGATTTGATCGTTGTACTCATTATTTCTTTGTTATTTCTAATTTCTCATTTTCAACTACTGTTTTCTGACCCTTTGACGGACAATTTGTTGGGTAATTGAAGAAATCCAGTCCAAGGTAAACAACTTTTCCTATATCCTATCCTCTTGGTACGACAAGTTCTCAATAACAAACCATGTGAACATGATCGTGATTTTCATTTCAACACTGAGTTTATCATACATTTCATATTTTCTGTATTATTAACGCTGTAATCACGCTACTATTGACAAAGATCTTTGACTATTCTTGCAACTTTGTGGGTAGATCATTAAGACGCAAATTTTGGACGTTTCAAATCTTTAAAATTGTTATAAATCATATAACGTAATGTATAAAGAGCCGTTATTTTTAATAAATCGTCAATTTTGATAATATTTCCATCGTCTGCAGTTAATATTTGTCTATGAAATCTAAATTGGATGTAACTGATTTGAGTTGGTAATTTTCAGTTACGAACTTGTTTCAGATATCTACAATGGGCGACTCTCAGGATCAAAATGAACCACCGAAAGACGTAAGTAACTCAAATTCAATGCTAGTTGTGTTCAGCTTATATGCATAGAAAATATACATAATGGTTATCTTTGACCTTCACAATAATAATCTCATCATCAGCTTGCTTTAGTACTATAATCTGAAGAGAAATTTTAAAAGTGGCATTTTATTAAGCTGCATATTATTACTTAACACCCTATTGTTGTATTAAGTTTTTGGTTGTTAACCAAGCAAGCATTTTTTATTACTAAAAATGCTTGCTCGGTTAACAACCAAAAACTTAACACCCTATTGTTGTATTAAGTTTTTGGTTGTTAACCGAGCAAGCATTTTTTATTACATTTTATACTTTTGGGCCATCAAGAGCGATACAATTTTTAATAATTAACATTAGTGTTACCACAAAAGCCAATAAAAGACATCCACAAAATTACAACAAGTAGAACTAGTTACAAGAGAAATTAAACAAATATTATAGTCGCTTGATTGGGTGAGTGCATATGTGTGTGTACCTATGTGTATACGGAAAAGAAATATCTATCATCTAAACTTAGCATTAAAGACCGAATATGCTTCTTCAAAGTTGATTTGGTGCAGTCAAATAAGTCAATACTGCAAGACAGTTTATTATATTGTCTAATTAATGGGTCGCATTTCTTAACAGAATGTCATAAAATTTTGAGAATCGACTATATTATAGTTTTTCAAAGTTTTTCAAAATTGCATTTTAGCTTTTTTGAAATAAACATGCAAGGCCTACAGCAGACGGAGCCACAAATCTTATTTAGACGAGTAATATCTTAATATCTTACTGTTCACAAAAACTTTGATTCACAGCCGAAAGAGTTGGAGAAGTTAGAAGAAGCTAAGCTGAAGGCAAAGTTCCCTAATGCCATGATGGGCGGGCGAGGGCCTGGAGGACACTCGGCATTCTTGCAGAAAAGGCTGGCCAAAGGAGTGAGTACTGCATGCAAAATTCTCTTAGTTTCATTAAAGGTACATGACTAAATTGACTAGTGATTCTCTTTTTCGCCTAAATTGAATTTTACAATTTGTTTAAAGAATTGTAATCATAATTATTGTTAATTATTTCATATTTACACTTAAGTTACAAAATAGACTCAATCACAAATACGCAAAAAGTTACATGTTAGTAAAGATGTATGCTGGATATACTGTTATTGTAAATATTTACTCATGGCTAGGTATGTCTAGTTCTATATATTTAAGTAAATATTTATCTCACACATAACACAAGCCATCTATAATAATAGCTTTCATTCATTCATTTCAGACATAACTATTGCATCTGTTTGCCCTTTGGCAAAGGCCTCCTCCAGCCTCCTCCATTCCTTGTGACCCTTTCCCACTGTTCCATGTTTGGCCAGCTACCTGTCTAATATCATCTTCCCATTTTCAGTGTGAATTTTTCGAAAGAGAGGCAGAACACAAACATACTAGACCATAATTTGGGACTAGATTGATTTATTTATTTAAACTTTATTTTACAAAACAAAAGTCAGTACAAATGGCGGATTTAATACCAAATAGCATTCTCTACCAGTCAACCATAAAGCCAAACAGAGATACTAGAAGTTGATGCAAATCAGAAATCTAATTGTATTGTACAGAGAGCACGATAGGGTACAAGTAAATACTTATTTGTGTGAGGATTTCCAATATTTAATTATCTAATACTAAAAACTATCATAGCTCCTTACTTAGAAGATAAAAAAAAATGTGCTGTAACTTTATCGACACAAAAAATATGTAAACATAAAGGTGGGTACGCATTTGAGGCAGCCTCGGGTTGAGGCACGCACGGCTCGCCCATTTGCTCAAATGCGTACGCGCCTCACGCGCCGCGCGCGGGCAGCGAGCGAGTAGCTCGCGGCGAGCCGGCCGGCGGCGGTCTTTTGACCGTGCTCAAAGGCGCCTCAGTGTGCGTGCCTCGTGTAATGTGGACGTGTATCCGAGCGTGCCCGCGAGCGGCGCGCGCGAACAAGTTTTGACTTGTCAATTGTCATTGCGTACGGCGCCTAGGTTTGCTGGTATTTACTTATAATTTACAATTAATACGTCTTCTTTTAATAATGGTGTGGGATAATGAAAAGTGTATTCTGTTAATACAACTATACGAAAAACAAAATAGGTAAATGATTAGAGGAAAGTGCCGAAATAGTGGTAACTTTTTCTATGTCATTTTCTATCAAATATTCATTGATGTCAAAATACGATCCGGAAGTGTTGGTGATAGCTAATGTTATAGCTTGTTAAATAGTATTCTACGATGTTTGTTACTTTTTCGCCCATAGTCCATACCAGTAGGGATGAAGGTTTAAAATCCGTGCTTGACATGCGATAAAAGTTGATTCTGTCTTGAGCTTGATTTTCAAATGTAATTTGTTTAAGTAAATGTATACCACACGAATCACGATTTTTATATAACTGTTTCATCAACCACAGAGGACATTTTATTGTTCTTTTTATTAATAATTCTATGAATTACTATAAACGCAGCAACAGCTGTTATTGCGTCCGACGCCATTTTGTGCGACGCGCAAAGTCGGCTCACCGCGAGCGCGTTGCCTCACCCGAGCATAGAATGTGCTAAGGTTTTGCTCGCGAGCAGCTCGCCGCTCGGGGTGAGCGTGCCTCAGGCCGAGCCGCTCAAATGCGTACCCACCTTAATGTGGACGTGTATCCGAGCGTGCCCGCGAGCGGCGCGCGCGAACAAGTTTTGACTTGTCAATTGTCATTGCGTACGGCGCCTAGGCCTTTAGTTGCAGTAGTTCGGTTGTATAGTCCGGGGTCGAACTAATGCAACACTTTTAGTCTCATTAGTTCGGTTGTGACGTCAAACCGAGCTGTTGGGAATCTTTGGTTGCAGTAGTTCGGTTGAGTTGTCCGGGACCGAGCTACTGCAACACTTTTAGTCTCTTAAGTTCGGCTATGACGTCTAACCGAACTGTTGGGAAATGTAACGACTCAAAAGTACGGTTAAGGATGAGGGTAAATAAAATTACATTATTTTCATGACAAAGTTTAATAAAATAATTGTAGATTTTCTTCATCTCATAAAAAACAACAATAATACTAGCTTGTCTAGTAGGCATACTTGCACACCGTTTCCATGCATTTTTGCCAGAATTCCGCAAACCTAGGTTGAGGAGTATTTAGCAGCAGTTTGCGGAGGTTTGTTTCCTCTATACTGTTGCAAACAGTGCATTTTCCAATATTATCTGGAGAGAATGAGATCACAGGTTATCGTTTGTTTTTACCATTTTGTCCATCTGATTTATTTAAGTCCACAAGGTTACTTAATACATAAGAATAATAAATATACTTATAAAATACTCACTAACCCTGAATCATCACCGTCGATGTGTATTTTGACCATATATTAATTATTTGGTCCCAACAATTATCGATTTTCGAAGGTTCGATTTTTTTTAATAAAAAACGCAACATGAGTTCGTGTGCATTCATTTCACATAAACATAACTTAAACCTTTTGTTTTCTGAAAATATATATTAATATTAGTTTAGACAATCTAGTCTGGGCATGCATATTTAGTCGGAGTTATATCATTTTAAATATACAACAAATAGTTGTATAGTTATAATCAAAGGTATGTCTTCAATGATATCGAAAGTAAAGATACGTGTGTCCGAACAATTCACTTGACATCTGTTCATAATGGAAAAGAGTGGCGCCATCTGTTGTACGGACTGCGTACCACACGTTTGGGTGGCCGGAGTAGCCTTGTAAGGGCGACTTTTCTCAATATTAATGAAGTGGCTGGCAGTGGTTGATGCAGACTGATGTTTACATAGAGATAGTGGTACCTATGTAATAAATAAGTAATTATAAATGTGAAAGTAAGTTTGTATATTTATTTACTTTTACGGCTAAGCTACTGCACGGTTCGTCACGAAATTTTGTCAGGGATGCGGTAGAGGATTTTTCCGTTACGAATGTAAGATTTTAATACACAGAAATAACACTGTCTCAAAATGATAGGAAACCACGGGCGCAATTTAGTGAGGCCACAAAGGTTCACAATAATTACAACACAAATATTAATGTTATTAAAACTATCGTGAGACATCTTTACTAATTATAAAAACGGTATAAACTCACGTAAAAATTGTCAGGAACGGCCCGACATGTTTCGAACTCATTTGGAGCTCTTCATTAGGGGTAGCTATCCGTGCTGCTACGCGACTCGCGACCCACTGCACTTTTAATCGCTCTTCTTGCCGCCCTCTGCGCACGCGCAGATAGCGCGGCGCGGGGAGGGCAGGGCTCTTGCGCTGTCACCACTGACGTTTTTACGTGAGTTTATACCGTTTTTATAATTAGTTAACACAAATATTCTTAGTTACACCACTTTACAATGTAGCAAATGATAGAATAAGAGCCAAATAACATGACATTATGTGTCTCTTTACTCTACCTCCATCTGTCATCTGTTCGACGACGCGGTTGGCGCAGTTTGCAGACTCCTGCCTACTGAGCCGGCGGTACCGGGTTCGAATCCCGGCTGGGGAAAATATTTGTGTGATGAACTCGAATATTTGTTCTTGAGTCATGGAATGTTATCTATATATGTATTATATATTATGTATATCGTCGTCTAGTACCCATAGTACAAGCTTTGCTTTGTTTGGGACTAGGTCGATTTGTGTATGATTGTCCCATAATATAATTTATTTATCTTCTAGCTCCATCGTTAACAGCAGGGTATCGTCGTCAGGGTATCGAAATAATCCGAAGTCACCAAACATACATATACTATACATACTTAAGTATTTAACAATTCATGTCGGTTTACTGGGGATAACTAGTTCAAAATTTAATTGCATGGTTGGACCCACACAAGTTAGTAAAAAAACATAGCTATTCCAAACCAAAGTACTCTTCTAAAGGTAATTATTATTATAATAAAATATAAGAAACATAAATAATCAAGTGTATAGTTATATAATTTATCAAACAATGTCCATAGTCATTGGTTCATACACCAGTATAAAAATAACGCCCAGGTTACTTCTAATTGACTAGCGGCTGCGAACTAACAAAACGCAATGGCGCTAGGTAACAAAATAAATCTTTCGAAAATGTGTTTCTAAGCGATAAAAAAAAACGGGCGATACTTTCCAATGATACGATATCCCATGTTTTTATTTATATATAATTTTAGCAGCCTTTTACTGTGCAAATGGGCATTTTGAGACAGTCGGCTTTGACACACTGACAGCTGAACGGTACGGCGTCCTGCCACAGACTAAAGGCACGGTGGTCCTAAATTGCCATTTTAGGACCACCGCGTTGGACGAATTACTCGTGCGCGTTGGGCCTATCTTTACGAAGTAATATATATATCTATGTATGTCTTTCATTATAATAATAATTAAATAAGTGGGATGATAATCATGAGATGAAATATAATACTAAATACTTGTAAAGACACGCATGAAATAAGATACAGTAATTGTTGTTACACATCTGGTTAATATGAACTAAATATTCAAGAACTAAAAATCATGACTACACTGTACCTTTAAGTTCATTCTTAGCCTTATATATTACCGAATAGAAGCGATTTTCAGTTATAGATAATAACATTATTGACAGGTATTTATCCGCTTTAAAGGATTAATATTTCTTATGCAATAGTTATTTAAAATGTAAATATTGAAAGAAATGCACGTAAACTCCTAATCGAAGTGTCAATGTAATTGACAAGTAATGAATAAGACCCTAATTAGTCTTTGGACTCGAGAGGTGGCATGATGATTTACAAGTGGCCAGTACTTTCTTAATATACCGTGTACTAGGAGGCTATAGAGGTTTTATGTACGAGACTTTTCGCCAGTAATGACAAAAAGACTCTTAAAAGAAAAGTAATAAGTAAGCCCCACAGTAAACTGAATAAGGGTTGTGTTACGGGTACTAGACGTCAATATCCAACTAATGTTAGTGACCCTGCCTACGAAGCAAGCGTCCTGGGTTCGATCCCCAGCCAGAGCATTATTTCTATTTGTGTGATGAGCACATTTCTGGGTCTTGGATGTTTTCTATGTATTTAAGTATTGTATCTATCTATCTATCTAAGTATGTATATCGCCGTCTATTACCCATAACACGAGCCTAAATTGAGCTTACTGTGGGACTAGGTCGATTTGTGTAAGATATTCCTTGATATATTTATTTATTTATATATATAAAGTTTATAAGTATGGATAAAGCTACTGAATGGATGTTAAACTATGAACGGTCGAAGCAATTCCACCCTGTATGAAGAGATATATGGGAATACTGTAAAGAACCATATTACTACGAGCAAGAGCACTGACCTGGGTTAAAATTAAATAAATTCTCCTTTTTTCTGAAGTAATTTTTAAGAGGCAGTATACAAAGCTATTTTGTACAGATAGGTTTCTGTCGAAATATGCCCGCTTACAAGTTGCAGCTTACAATTTCCTATAAATATATCACGTTCTATATCTGTGTTATTCCTTTTCGACAAAGTCTTTTTTCCAAATTGTTTGAGCTGGTCCACACTAAAATGTGCTAAAGCGTCATCGTCATTTAATACGTGTAATATTTGTAGTAGGGTTGGGTGCTTATTAATAAGGGTGTTTATTTTATGATTCCAACCTTCAACTACATTATTCGTACGGTGTTGCTCCGAGAATACATTCCATATTGGAATAAATTTTGGTCTCATCCAGAATTTTTGGAAATATTTTTTAAATTCAATCAATTTTGCATCTGGAGCTACTGTTGACATCTCAGTACATACGCATTGCCAGCCATTAAATATATATTCTATGGGTAGTAATGGCAAGACACTGCACAAGTTAACGAAGTACTTCTGATGTTTTGCTTTCAGGTGCAGTTTTTTTGCCTTACGACTCAAGCAATCGCGGAAATGAAAGTAACAACCCTTAAGCTGTATATTGGGGAACATTTGCGAAAGGGCTTTAATTACCGCCATTTCGTAATCTAAGTGAACAACTTCCGGTTCCCATTCAGGGATTTGGCTTTTTATCAATTGAAACATCGTTGTATACGATTTTTCTTTTTTATGCGACATGAAAATGTACGCAAGCGGTTTTATATGTATTGTTTCGGAGTCGCTTCCCATGTCGCCATGAATGGTGTATAGCTGGCAGAAAGGGGTTGGGCATGCCTTAAAAGTCCCATCCATAAAATATTGCTTGACAGTTTTCATTGTAACTTGTGATTTTTTGCTGCAATAAATTATTACTTTTACTTCATCTTCATAAAACTCAGCCAGAATGTTATCTCGAAATTTAGCCGGTATTTGTATCTCTGACAATACGTTAGTACGTATTTTGTCAACCTGAGCTTGAGCATGAATTTTGCGGTATATGGTATTCTTTTTTTGTTTAAAGCTTGGGATCGGCTTAGAGCTTGCCATGTGCAAGCCTTTATCGTTGATTTCTAGTAAACATCGCCGATAAACTTTTGGAGCTGGTTCTCTCCCTTGGGCAGCTTGTTCCACGTATTTATTGATTATGATATCAACGTCATTTTGAGTTTCGTTTGCTGTACAGCTGCTCAAATGATCCCCGAAACATAGGATTGCCTTTTCATTCTACAAAAAAAATAACGATCAATTGATACCTACCTCAAAAATCACCACAAGACGCCACCAATATTTGAGCACTTGTGCTTTAGGAAAAAACATCACCATTATTTGAATTGAACTTACATCCGATACCATTATATATCCCTTACATTTTAATTTCTTGTATTCTTTGCAACGCCAATAACTTGTTTTATTTGCATTTATTGTGTTACGGTAATATCGATGACCCGCGTAAAAGAGAACTCTACCGCGTCCTTGTCGAATAAATTTTAAATTAATTTCATTTGCTGGAATAGCACTTCGCGACATGTTTGTACTTTAATAAATCAAAGAATTATGGAAATGTGTCAAAAAGGAAGTTATAATTATATGACACTTATCTACAATTGGCCAGTACGTAGCCTAGTTGAAAAGAGGTTGACAATAAAAGACTACGTGATTTATTAAAAGTTGATTAAATACTAATATGATTGCATTGAGTTTTTTGTCATGTCAACGGAATAAAGTAATATTATGTAAAATACGACTGTCAATATATAGTTGAGTATTTATTTCATTGCACTATTCTACAATTTAACCAGACGTATATATCCATGTATAGTTACGAACAGATAAAATCTCATACGCGTCAAGAAATTTATACATAAAAATATAACTTATTATAAAATTAATATAATATGTATACTTACTTAATACATATTAGGCTCCGTAACATCACATCACTACCCGAACGGTAATAACCGTACTTTTGAGTCGTTACATTTCCCAACAGTTCGGTTAGACGTCATAGCCGAACTTAAGAGACTAAAATTGTTGCAGTAGCTCGGTCCCGGACAACTCAACCGAACTACTGCAACCAAAGATTCCCAACAGCTCGGTTTGACGTCACAACCGAACTAATGAGACTAAAAGTGTTGCATTAGTTCGACCCCGGACTATACAACCGAACTACTGCAACTAAAGGCGCCTAGGTATGCTGGTATTTACTTATAATTTACAATTAATACGTCTTCTTTTAATAATGGTGTGGGATAATGAAAAGTGTATTCTGTTAATACAACTATACGAAAAACAAAATAGGTAAATGATTAGAGGAAAGTGCCGAAATAGTGGTAACTTTTTCTATGTTATGAATATTTGATGTCAAAATACGATCCGGAAGTGTTGGTGATAGCTAATGTTATAGCTTGTTAAATAGTATTCTACGATGTTTGTTACTTTTTCGCCCATACCAGTAGGGATGAAGGTTTAAAATCCGTGCTTGACATGCGATGAAAGTTGATTCTGCCTTGAGCTTGATTTTCAAATGTAATTTGTTTAAGTAAATGTATACCACACGAATCACGATTTTTATATAACTGTTTCATCCACCACAGAGGACATTTTATTCTTCTTTTTATTAATAATTCTATGAATTACTATAAACGCAGCAACAGCTGTTATTGCGTCCGACGCCATTTTGTGCGACGCGCAAAGTCGGCTCACCGCGAGCGCGTTGCCTCACCCGAGCATAGAATGTGCTAAGGTTTTGCTCGCGAGCAGCTCGCCGCTCGGGGTGAGCGTGCCTCAGGCCGAGCCGCTCAAATGCGTACCCACCTTAACAGAAGTTACCCAGTATTGAACTTCATGTTATTAAAAGTACATTGATGTCAGCAGCAAAAGTTCTTCGACTCGGGCGACTACCAGATGGCAAAGCAGCGGCCGGGGAACCTGGCGGCGCCGTTCAAGGCGCCCGCGGCGCCCGCCAAGCAGCCCACCGGCGACGCCATCCCCACGCCCGAGACCGTGCCGGTGCGCAAGACCTCCATCATCCAGCCCAAGTTCCAGCCGTCCAGCCAGACCTCCTAGCCGAGCGCGCCGCGCCTGCCGCGCATCGCCGCGGCCGGCCTGCCGCCACAGTGAATCTTTTGTATCTATTTCTTTTGCTTGGGAGCCCGTTCAGACTCGGCAAATTCTGCAGCTAGTTGTTCTAGTCTGCCTAAAATTTAAATTTCTCTGACATTTAAATAACAATTTTGGTATTTACACCCATACTTTTGGCCTAGGGGTGTAAATCTTCAGAGAAACCCTTATGTGAAATTTTGGAACAATCGGCGATTTCAGCCAGCATTCTCTATTTAAACTAAGCTTCAAAACTCATTTTGAGAGTCGTATTATATCCATTGGAAAACTAGGGCAACTTTATAATGACTCATTGCTAGTCTGAATGAGCTAAAACGGTTTTCAAGAGTGTATTCAATTGGTCAAAGATATTTGCTGGTGGTCAAGGCATCCATATTTATTTTGCTTAGGCAAGTAGTGAATTACCAAGCATCTAATATGAATGTAGGTAAATTCATTATGATAATTGGAAAAAATAATCTGAATCATCTTAAGGCAATCTTTTGATATTTGAATACATTCTTGTTAACTTTCAACAGAATGTAAACTATAGATTGGATTTATATATTTGCTTTTTTACATGTAAAAGAATAGATTGAATGGTGTCTGCATTATTTTCAATGATTGCCAAATTCAGCGGGCATAAGAGATTTATACAAAGATATTTTTGTCATGCTACCTATTCCACAATATGTTTCGCTAAGGCCAATGCATTGCTTTTAGGTTAAATGCACCATTTTGTCCAGGGTTCGATGAAGGTAAAAAGTTGCTTGAACCAACAGCCTGTCTAATCGGACCCTAAGTTTGTGTTAGTATAAAAACGTCACGTATATAAGGAGGGTCAGTTCCGTCAGTATAATAACGCTGAAACTAGGTTTCAACTGACTGGGTTTCCGCAGAAGATGCCAGGTGTAGCTTTCTGCCGGGTATGTGGCGTTTATACTGGCAGCTGCATATATTTTAGAGGCAATTTCTGGTTGAGACGTATTGGTCTAGGGAATGAATAAACAATGCAGTGCATTCTGTGCCAGCCCGTCTAGCATAAGTATGCGTCACCTGTCACTCTCTCACAGTATTGCATAGAAAGAGAGGAGGAGTTATGCTAGAGACGTAGTTTGGCTTTATGATTTACTCGTCTCAGCCTGAAGCTGTCTCTAGTGTGTATTCAGCTTAGGACAGCCCTAAAAATAACTATTTAACTAAGCACTGAAAGATTGTTGATGTGTTAAATAATAAACATGTGATTTAAAATGTTCGGTCATAACTAGGATGTATGTTGAAATTTAAATCTTATAAGAACAAGCGTTATATTTTTATGTATAAAATTTAGCCATAGTATTTGGGATTTCTGTACATTGTTGTGACAAGTGTTCCATTCCATTCGTTTGCTGTAGCTTCATTGGATGTCCATAAGAATAAACAACCTCTTCCCTAATCAGTTACTACAAATTGCATCTGGAAACACTTGGAAACAGGATGTAAACTTAACGCAACTGAGTAGTATCTTTGAGAGGTTAAATATCTGTTAATTACAACATATTCGTCTCTATGACACAACATATGTGTTCAAAGCATTCTTACACCCATGTCAGTGACACACCATATGTGTCTACGGAATAGTATGTACTCCTATGCCAGTGATACTCATTCGGGGCTCTCATTCATTTCGGGCGGCATAGTGTAAGAGACGAAAGTGTTATGCCATTATTCGATGATAATAAGTGTTCACTATGTAATTGTGCACTAAAGACATTTTTCTAAACAGTATTTATCTTGTCGTCACGAGGCCTTAAGTAAAATCTTTATTCCTGGCCAAGGCAAGACGTAAAACTTTAAACAAACAACGGGCGGTAATTCGTAAAGCCCCAGATCCCAGAGATCAGATCAGAGAGATTTATGGCCCGAATCTAACTACGATCTGGGCCATCACAAATTCACCGCCCTAGGTATGTAATGTACTATAATTTTAATCAGGGTCGTAATCGGTATCTACCTACCGCGGGAAGAAAATCCTACGCAATGACCATTGGACCGCGTAAAATTTTACACGATGTTGGTAAAAAACCCTCAAATCGAATGTTTATCTCCCATTGTAATATACGAGAATGATGTTATCTGAAAGAAACCTCATTCGCATTTGTTGTCGTTATTCTTAAGGAAATCCATCCTCATCTAAATACTTGCCATCCTGCATGATATATAAATGTTTCATTAAATGTACATAACGTAGCCATAGTCGAGTAGCGGCCTTGCCAGCCATTTATCATGTAGTAATCATAATCATTACAGTAAAGTCACCTTTGGATGCCGTATGGACGCATTCAATCTGCCATGCTACGATAAAAGGACGTTCTTACTATGACATCCGTCTAAAGATACGACCTTTTACCGTTACACGACAGCAATAATGTTCACATATCAAACGATATGGATGTAAAAATTAAGGGCGTATACAGCCAGATTTTTAATTAGTTTTGAGTCGCCGTCAAAATATTTCGTTAGAGATATTTCCTAAGAAATACGGATTTATTATGCTTAGAAAATGTCTAAGGGCCTTACCACACTTGCGATTCGTGAGCAAATTTTGTATGAAGGCGATCACGCAGCGAGTTCGTCGCGAAGCTTATTTGTATAGAAAACTCGCTCGCAAACCGCAAGGTGTGATAAGGCCCTAAAAGTAGATGCAGAGTCAAACGTCGGTGTGTGATTTTTTACTGATTACTCCACTTAATTAAAAATCTGACTGTAATTGGACCCTGTACATAAAATGCCATTTGTATGATTGTGATATGGACTTGTATGATCTGTTTTCAATAGCAATAGAATAGGTTTGTCATGTAGTAGAATTTAAAAGGGCTTTAGAGGGATTCATGCGAATGAAGAGTTGACCTTCGGGGATTGAAACAAGGAGCTTGTCTCAGTCACACATGTGAGGTGCAGTTATTCTTGTCTCACTTGAATGGTCATTAACTTAACATAATGTAATATTTGTTATTAGACTCATTTGCATTTCATATAAGTGTTGTGTTAGGTAAGAAGCGGTTTATAGCTCTTTTAAATTTTAACGCGCAAACCATTATTGATTTTATATTGTGAGGTTTTATTCCATATTAATATTCACTACAGCTATTTTATCATGTTTTTTATTTATGTAATCTGGATATAATTTTACCGTCAATGCATAGTGTGATCAATTGATGATTTTATTCGGGTTTGTGCTCTTAGAGATTATCTGTTGTCAGATGCGAACGGTTTGGGCAATGTGTGCAAGTCTCTTGTCCGACTCGCACTTGACCGTTTTTGTATGGGTTGTTTTTGTTAGAGGGCTGGATCCACGCCTGTCTGTTGTAGAAATGTTTTTGAATTGATGTCCTACATCATCCGTCTCTTTCACTCTGACGCGGTAAGAATGAAAAGGGTGTACTCTAGTTGTCTATTGTAAGTCCAAAATCAACGTGCCGGTAATCATGAATCACCGCTCGCTCACTTGCGCTGTTTCTTCTAAAGTGAGAGCGAGAAGGCCGACATTAGGGTTCATGTCTAATCGCGACGTTAGTTTTTGGCCTAGAATATTCTCTAAGAGCCTGGCCATTTGCAAGCGAGTTGAAAGTGCAGCGAACCGGAAGCGAGCGCGTAGCAATTCCGCTGCAAGCGCAAGAGTAGAGTGCGAGGACGCCATATTGTACACTCAGCGAACTCGCTACGCGCTCGCTTCGCTTTCAACTCGCCCGCAAATCACTAGTGTGCTAAAACTGCTATACCACTATCATATATGTATATGTGAAAAGTCTCTCAATATTACTGAAGTGCGATCATAAATATATCGACTGTGGAACAGAGCTATGCATTGATGTAATAACTTGTACTATGCAACGAATACGAACTGCTTCGTGGTACAAACCACTGCGTGTGAGTGTTTGCACGCGACATGTAAAGTGAGAGGTTAGACATTAAAATAAATTCTTGGTAAAAAAGCTGGTTTTATTTCAATGCTTATTAATACAGGCAAGAACTAACCTATTTGGAGCGCGTTAAACGGAAAATAACTGCTCAGAGTTTATCCGCTATATTTGTGGCGCGTTGACATTCTTTATTTGGCACTTCGATTTAATGATGACTGTACTAAATAAAAGATCGCGTGCCATAATACGAAACCGCTCTAACCTTATATGTTTTTCCGTTTGACGCGCAGACTTTACACAATTAATTCAATAAAACAACACTTATCAACGTCTACACGCGAACTCAGAGTCATCGGGATGTGCAGGTATACTTGGGCCTTATCACACGCGATTTGCGAGCAAGTTTTCTATACAAGTAAGCGTCGCTGCTTGATCGCTTTTGTACAAAATTTGCTCGGATATCGCAAGTGTGTTAAGACCCTTAGGTATATCGTCGATGCATACCTCGAACTCTTTATAGAACTAAAGGAATATCCGAACATCCAAGTTCGCGCACAGACATAGTAGAGAGACGCTTGAGATTAATACAGTACGGCACATATCTTGACTAGAGATACAACTCTAACATTCCACAAATTATATACAAGTCACAACGTAACACATACAACAGCTTGTTCAAGATTCGTGCCGTTAGGGCATTGTCACACTTGCGATTTGCGAGCGAGTTATCTATACAAATAAGCGTAGCAACTCGCTGTGGGATCGCCTTCATACAAAACTCGCTCGCAAATGGCAAGTGCGATAAGACCCCTAACAAAAACGATTGAATCACATTATTCGAGTTAACAATGAGATAAATACAATGACACTGGTTAGCACTAGATTAACGATTTGTGAGTGAACGAATACTTTTATATGCACATTTGCACCTTTGGAATCCATGACTTCGTACTTCATACACCAATACAGGTTAGGTCTTCGTTTTGTTATAGCTGACAGCTCTCTGCGAACAAAGCATACAGATATTATGATTCTGAAAAAAGAATAGGATGTCATAAATGTGGCATATCTATGTATGCCACATGCACATAAAAAAGAAAAAAAAAAAAAACATTTAAAAGTTTTCTGCCGACTGTTAGTCCATTGAATGAGTCCCTCCAAGGGGGGTCTAGAGTGCGTGAGTTAGTAACGTAAGATGTTTCTTCGGAAACATGTCAAGAGTCCCTAGGTAATTGTTTTGTTCCCGCCCTGGACTACGGGTAACAGGGGGCCCATCAACCTGTGTAACCAGCAAAACGTAAATTCCCGGGCGAGTACAAAAACGGGTCGCGATTACGCGCCTCTTAAACTTAATTCTAACTTATATCTAAAGCACTAACCTTCCCAATGGAGCCGATCTAGCCCAATTCCAGCAAAGGTGAGTAAGTGTAGGGTGTGTTATGGTGTGTGTGAATGTGTTTGCTGGGCGCCGAAGAATCCTCGCGGCTACCGTATCGCCAGCTCCGTCAAAACCACAATTTTCACGTCCAATATTATCGAGGGGCCTTATGCCGAACAAATCACTCGAGTTCAACAAATATACGCAAAATAAGCGGACACACATGTGTCTTTCCAAAACGCTTCAAATTCCAAATCTCTCAAAATCACATGTGCACAACTTCCCAAGTTAAAAATCAAGTGACAGAACGACCTCTAAGATCTTAGTGTCAAAAGTGACAGCTCGGGTGCGTTCAGTTTTATGCAAAGTAATGTCGGTTGGGACCGAACAATCACCCGCCTCGGAACAGCTCTAAGCTGGTCCGCTATACAAGAGGAAGGCGCGATAGCGTTGCTACCGCTCGCTTGAGAACCGAATCCCCCACCATGACCTCAGCAAACCGAGGGGTCCCGTCCTTGCCGGGATACAAGTTAACAATTCGCCCCCGGCGCCAACGCAGTGGCGGTAGGTTGGAATCCTTAACCAACACGAGGTCTCCAACACTGGGGGGATTGGTTTTGTCAGTCCACTTGAGGCGCTGCTGCAAAACATGCAAATACTCTAATGACCATCTGGTCCAAAAATTCTGAGCCATTTGTTGCAGCATTTGATAGCGCGACAAACGATTGGAAGTTATTTCCCTGAGGGGGTGCTCCGGCAGGGCTACAAGTGGCTGACCAATCAAGAAATGGCCTGGAGTCAACGTTTCCAGGTCATTTGGATCAGAGCTGAGCGGGCACAACGGACGGGAATTGAGGACTGCCTCAATTCTACAAAACAACGTCGCCAGCTCTTCAAAAGTCAAAATAGTTTGACCTATGACTCTATACATATGAGTCTTAGCTTGCTTTACAAGAGCTTCAAAAATACCTCCCCAATGGGGGCATCCCGGAGGGTCAAACGTCCAGGTGACACCCCGACGGGAGAGGTTTGTACCAATGTCAATTCTATTTTCAAACAAAAATTTCACAACATCTTGTAAATAACGGTCGGCACCTTTATAATTGGTTCCGCAATCTGACCGGATCAGAGACGGGAGTCCCCTACGGGCTACAAACCTATCTAGGGCCGCAATAAAGGCCTCCGTCGAAAGATCAGCAACTAATTCAAGATGAGCGGCTTTGGTGGACAGACAGACGAAAACGCACAAATACGCTTTTACACTCTTCGCATTTCGGAGTCGCGACGTTTTAACCAAGAAAGGGCCGGCAAAATCCGTCCCTACCCTCTCAAATGGCCTAGCCGGGGTGACCCTGTCAGGTGGCAAATCACCCATCTGAGGCTGCATCGTGGCTGCCTTGAGCCTATAGCAAGGCAAGCACCGGAACACGATGCTCCGTACAACGCGTCTGCTGTTCAGTATCCAAAATTCTCGCTGCAGAATGCCCAGGAGCGCATTGCAGCTAGCATGAGAATTCTTAAGGTGGCGATCATTCACCAACAATTCCACCAAGTGCCCTTTCTTAGGCAACAGTATGGTGTGGCGCGCCGAATAAGGCAAGTTAGCATTGCGAAGCCGTCCTCCAACCCGGAGTATTCCAGACTCGTCAATGAACGGGTTGAGACGCGCTATCGCTCGTCTAAGTTTGGGGCGACCCTTCCGCAGGGTTTCCAATACGTCCCCCAAGTGTTCCTCCTGCACAACCCGAATCCAGTGATGTAGGGCTGCTTTCCGCTCTTCAAAAGCGAGAACACTGGTGTGTAGCCGATTGTCAGGGTGGCGACAATTGTGAATAAATCGCCTGACCCAGGCGGTCACTCCAACCAGCTTGTCGAGAGAACTATATCGCGCTAGCAACCAAGCAGGGTCCGTCCCTGGAGCGGTCTCGACAAGGTGGATCTTCAATCCCGACGATGGGGTTCCAATGACACAACTGGCAGGCCGCCAGCGTGACTCCATCTCCAATAGCCATTCTGGCTTCCACCACAGTGGGTGGGCAACAAGCTCCATGGCGTTGCAACCCCTAGACGCCACGTCCGATGGGTTCAATTCACCTGGCACGTGTCTCCAAACCAAAGCAGTCTCAGAGTTCTGTATCTGCGAGACACGGTTGGCCACAAAAACCTCCAATGTGTGGACCGACGACTTCAGCCAACACAAGACAATTTGGCTGTCAGTCCATGCATAGGCACTCTCCTCAAGGTTCACGGTGTCCTTCAAGGTCGAGGCTACATGATTCAACAATCGCACAAGAAGAGCTGCACCCGACAATTCCAGCTTCGGGATCGTCAAACGAGTCCGAAGCGGGGCCACCTTGCTCTTTCCCATTACCAAGTGCACGTCGACCGCTCCGGCGGAGCTGACCGTTCGCAAATACACGGCAGCCGCATATCCTCGCTCAGAGGCGTCGCAAAACCCATGAAGTGTTGCTCTGTATTTCCCTGCGGGAAGCAACTTACGCGGCAGTTCGACCTGGTTTATCTCCGGGAGCGTAGAAAAGTAGGTTTCCCAATCGCTCAGCAAATCTCCGGAAAGCGCATCATCCCAACCCATCGGGGCTGCCCACAGGCGCTGCATAAACGCTTTGGCCTTGAAGATGACGGGCGAGATCCATCCATTTGGATCGTAAGTCCTGGCCACCGTAGACAGAACAAGCCGCTTTGTCCAGACCTTCGGGGTATCCAATTCCACCCGATAGGTAAACACATCTTGGACTGGTCGATACTGAACGCCAAGAACCGACAACATGTGCGGATTATCAACATTCTCGAAGAGGTGTGGATCCTGCTGGTGGTCATCTGGGAGTCCGGCCAAAACCTCTGGTGAGTTGGACAACCATTTCCGCAACTCATAGCCACCAGTCCGCAAGAGTGCAATCAATTCATCGCGGATGACCAATGCTTCTTCGACGCTATTGGCCCCGGTGCACACGTCGTCCACAAACAAGTCCTTCTCCAAAATGGCGGACGCTCGAGGGAACCTCAGTCTCTCTCTGTTCGCCAATTCCAACAATGTACGAATAGAAATGTACGGGCTACTCTTCAGACCGTACGTAACCGTATTCAGTTCATAGACCAACATCGGTTCATCTGGGCTCTCACGCCACAAGATCAGCTGATACCGACGGTCATCAGGGTGGATGACGATCTGCCGAAACATCATCCGGATGTCGGTCACAAACACAACCTGATGCTTCCTGAAATTAGTGAGAATATCGGTTATGTCCTTGTGCAGCTTAGGACCTGCATGCAAACATTGGTTCAAGGACACTCCAGTCGAGGTGGCGGCAGAGCCATCAAATACCACTCGAATCTTGGACACCGGTGACTTCAATACCGCATGGTGGGGAAGAAAATAATGCTCCACCGTACTCCAATCCATGCGTGACACCGTCATGTGTCCCAACTGCTCGTACTCCCTCATGAAGTCCACATACTTCTGCCGGAAGAGCGCATCCCTCTTCATACGGCGCTCCATCGAAACCAGCCGCTTCTCAGCCAACGCGCGAGAGGCACCAAGGGGTGGTCGATGAGTAAGTAGGGGGAGTCGAGTTATGAACCGACCAGAGCGGAGGCGGCCAGTGTTGTTCTGGTAAAACAATTCGCACTCCTCTTGCTCAGGACTCATCCGCGGCGCGGTAGGCGGTTCTTCAATTTCCCAGAAGCGTTGCACCGCGTCTGAGAGAGCAGTTCCAACCAAACAGCTCTCCTCGGCAGGAGGCGTGGAAACTGCTAATACTGGACCCATTACAGCATATCCGAACTTGGTGTCCCATGCCACAAGTCCACCAGGCTGTAGTATCCGTTTGCCGGTCAGCAATATGCCCCCTAGGACGTCTGCACCCAGCAGCACGTCAACCGGACCAGGGGTGTCAAAGCCAGCATCCGCCAAATTCAAACCAACTGTCAAGTTCCGGATCTCTGGTGGCAGCTTGACCGGGGGGTGCCCCCCCACCACCTCCTCCAAAACCAATGCGGGAGCTGTAATCCTCGCATGGGAGGTGGGACTCGGGCCAAAGGTGAACGTGACCTGTCCTACCAGGTTTGACACTGATGTGTTGCCGACCCCCCGGACACCGTCCGGGTGAGGTCTCAAGACCAAGCCCATCCGTTGCATCAACCGTTTGGATACAATACAGCCCTGTGCGCCCGTATCCAGTAGGGCGCGCACACGAACTGATCCTCCGCCAGGACCCCACACACAAACCGAGGCCGTGGGCAACAACACGGTCTCGAGGGGTGTGGCGGTGGTCGATGCATGGGCGGCGTACCCCTAGCAGGGATACCGCGTGGCGTCCTGCTCCGCGTGGGAGGGCCGCTCGAACCGGTCGAGCGGATCCCAGTCAGGCTGGTACGCGCGTCGCGCTGGTTGCGCCATCTGCGGCGCCCGGTACCCTCGTCTCCGGCCTGCGAACGCGGGAGGTCGCGATTCCAGGCGCGGTCGCTCGGCCAGCGGCGGCGACATCCGTGGCGCCGACCGAGGAGGGGGTGGGCGCGGCCACCCGCCCGTGGGAGCCCGCCGTGAGGGCGCGGGTGAGCGCGCGACCGCAGCATAATTCTGTGAATGCGGGGGGGTCGAATTCTCCCCGCCTTCCCCATCTTCCAAATACCCCTGGTCGGCCGGGTGCCGACTCCGGACAGGGGTGCTGCGTGAACCCTGGGCAGCGGGAGGCTTGGAGGTCCCGTTGCGGTTCATGCACAAAATGTGGTGGTGCTTCCCACCACATGACCGGCACTCCTGGGGTTGGGCACAGTCCCGAACAAAATGTGGGTCCAAACACACGAAACACCACTTCCTTTGCTTTGCGATGTTCCGGCGACCCTCGACCCTCTGGGCAAGAAACGTCGAACAGACAGGCACCCGATGGCCTGGTTTCTTGCAGTACAAGCAGGGGTCAGGTTCCACCGTGCCAACATTGTATTGACTGGGCCTCGCTGGTCGAGGTATCAATTTTCCCCAGTTTCCCCTTTGAGCGACAATTCCCATCTGGCCCCCTGAGGGCACAGCTGGTCTCGAGGTTGAAGGTAAACTCGAAGTATCAGCACGGCGACACTCCGTTTCCAAAAATGCCACTATGTCACTAAAGGCCGGTAAGTGCTGGGCGGTGTCTCCTCCATACTGGTTCTCAAATCTCGCCCGGACATCAGCAGGTAGCCGGTTCAACAAAAAACTCAGTAACATATAGGACCATTGGTCCACAGGCAAGCCAAGTTTCCCCAAAGCTTTGGTCGCTGTCAAAACAGGATTCAGCATTTTTATTCTGATGTCTGATACCTGGGCGATCCGGGGAATATTCCAAATTTTTGCCATCATGGCATCCGCAAGCCTTCGCACATTCTCGTATCTGTTTCTTAACAGTGTGCGCGCGGTTTCATAATTTTCATCGGTGACCGACAAGTGTGCTACCAGGTC
The DNA here is from genome assembly GCA_932273695.1 of Apotomis betuletana. Classification (NCBI taxonomy): domain Eukaryota; kingdom Metazoa; phylum Arthropoda; class Insecta; order Lepidoptera; family Tortricidae; genus Apotomis; species Apotomis betuletana. The sequence continues at coordinate 26,754,528 of OW026301.1, forward strand.
ACGTGGTTCACCTTTCAAAGCTGTCATCAGCTGCGCCAATTTCAAAGAGTCCGTTAGGTCCTTTCGGGCGTGTACCAAACTATCGAACAGGTCAATAAAACTGGTCCATTGGTCCAGGTTTCCGTCAAACGGTGGGATGCTTATCGCAGGAAGTCGTGCTGCCAATTCTGGAGTGGGTCTAATTGCAGAATTTCCCTCATTCCGGACCCCGGTGGTCCGAATTCTCAATATCTCCTTTGCACGCTGAACGATTTTATCTGCCAGCTCAATGCATTGGTCATAATCTCGTTCCACTTCAGCTGCCTCGCGTAGAACATGCTGTGCCATCTCGGGCCCAGAGCCTTCAATTTTACCGAGATAGCTTTCAAAGCTATGTCGCGCCCTATCAACGCGGTCCCTAATCTGTTCGAACCTGTCTAACAATGCGTCAGTTCGGTCTTCTCTGTCCACCAGAGCAGCCCCAGAAGTAAACCAACGTAACTCCGCGCGAATTGCTGTCTTAAATACCGCTGCCATATTGAATTCAAACAAAACACAAAGTGAAATTCTCAAACAAATCAATAAATTAATTAATTAAAATTAATTATGTAGAATTTCTTACCCAATAACAATATTAATTCAATATAGTCACACTGGCGGTTTACCAATTATAAAAATGCCAACAAATTATAACATTTAATATCAAAGTCCAAAGGTCAATTTCTAAAGTGCTCCTAATAATATTTCCAAATAATTCAATGTTTCAACTTGACATGCAATATCAACAAAATATGATACTTGTTTTAACTCCAAAAACACTATAAAACTATAATGAGTTGAGTTTATTCTAATAATTTACTTTCTTATAATCATACAAAGAAAATGTCTACCAACCCCCAAATTTATAACAAGTTGAAACTTTCCTAAATTTGAGCACTAAACTAGTATTATCTACATAAAACAACTCTCGTGTTGTTGATAATAAGCAAATTGACCTTATTCAAATCAAAAACATGTAAATTTAACCACTTTTTGTCAAAACTTTAACCTCAAAACATGTGAATTCTAACCAAAAAAATTTACCCAAATTTTATCAAAAGTGGATCAAATCAAAACAACCACGCTCTATGCTACCAAAAATGTTTTGTTCCCGCCCTGGACTACGGGTAACAGGGGGCCCATCAACCTGTGTAACCAGCAAAACGTAAATTCCCGGGCGAGTACAAAAACGGGTCGCGATTACGCGCCTCTTAAACTTAATTCTAACTTATATCTAAAGCACTAACCTTCCCAATGGAGCCGATCTAGCCCAATTCCAGCAAAGGTGAGTAAGTGTAGGGTGTGTTATGGTGTGTGTGAATGTGTTTGCTGGGCGCCGAAGAATCCTCGCGGCTACCGTATCGCCAGCTCCGTCAAAACCACAATTTTCACGTCCAATATTATCGAGGGGCCTTATGCCGAACAAATCACTCGAGTTCAACAAATATACGCAAAATAAGCGGACACACATGTGTCTTTCCAAAACGCTTCAAATTCCAAATCTCTCAAAATCACATGTGCACAACTTCCCAAGTTAAAAATCAAGTGACAGAACGACCTCTAAGATCTTAGTGTCAAAAGTGACAGCTCGGGTGCGTTCAGTTTTATGCAAAGTAATGTCGGTTGGGACCGAACAGTAATAAACATACTAAAACCCCGGGACACTAGGAGGAGCCCCGGAGTGGGCGGAGGGGGGGAAAGGGTCCATTTTTTCATTTTTCGCTTAAATCTCAAAAACGGTACATGTTAGAGAAAAACTTTCAAGGAAAAGTTGAAAGGCCATAAAATTATCTACAAGTTGTACCTAAATATTTTTTTTCTATTCGCAGCCGTTTTCGAGCTACATCCCATGAAAGGTGAAAAATTCGAAAACCCTAATATAATATTTTGACAATCAATTCCTCCTAAAGGCTTCCATGGAGGAATGTGTTTTTTTTTACCAATGATAGACCTAATTAAGAGCAATCTATCAGTACCGGTCACAAGTTGCACTTTTGAGCTATTTGGAAGAAAAAAAATAAAAAGTTCAAGTATCGTAACTACCCTAATAAAATTCAATTCCCCGTAAACGCCTCCGTGGTGGAATCTGGTATTTTTATCAATGATAGACCTAATTATGAGCAATCTATCTGTACCGGTCACAAGTTGCACTTTTGAGATTTTTGGAAGAAAAAATAAAAAGATCAAGTTCAGTAACTCAAACTACCCTAATATAATATTTTGACAATCGATTCCTCCTAAAGGCTTCCATGGAGGAATGTGTTTACTTTACCAATTATAGACCTAATTAAGAGCAATCTATCAGTACCGGTCACAAGTTGCACATTTGAGTTTTTTGGAAGAAAGAAATATTTTTTGATCGATTGATGTGATAAACATGGGTATGTAGTATGGGGAAATTGTTTGAGCCAAAATCATTTTTTACTGCGTGTAACTCAGAAACGGTAGGATATAGGAAAAAAATATTTAGGTACAACTTGTAGATAATTTTATGGCCTTTCAACTTTTTCTTGAAAGTTTTTCTCTAACATGTACCGTTTTTGAGATTTAAGCGAAAAATGAAAAAATGGACCCTTTCCCCCCCTCCCCCCACTCCGGGGCTCCTCCTAGTGTCCCGGGGTTTTAGTATGTTTATTACCTAGGGACTCTTGACATGTTTCCGAAGAAACATCTTACGTTACTAACTCACGCACTCTAGAACTTTTTATTCAATGGACTATGTTCTTATGCACTCACTCGTCGAGCGAGTCGCTACTGTAGCAGGCACCGGTCGAACAGCTATATGCACTCACCGGGCGTCCAGTGCACGTAGTCGGGCGTGGCGGCGGCGTGGTACTCGCGCACGAGCGAGTCCACGACGCCGCGCGACTCGTCGAACTCGTCGAGCGAGTCGCGGAACATGGGCTCCTTGCGGAACACGTCGATGAATGCCTCTCGCTTGCGCAGCTTGTCGTATTGTTGCAGGCACCGGTCGAACAGCTGGGGAAATAGGGATGGTGTTAAAATCGCTTAATTTCTCCATTCTAATATTGGTACCCAAAACAGAAATTGTGTCACGTTTCTGTAGCTAATTGTATGGACCGTTTTCAGTGCTCCGTAGGAATGTCGAACCTTACGGTCATTTGTGACTCATAGAACTGTCTAAGGGTCAAAATACTCAAAATTACATTTGATCCCAATAAAATATAGGATCGATTGACATCCCTTTTATATATTTAACGCCTGTTGTCATCATGCCTATTAATAATTGACATTTATGATTACAATATCTCTTCCTTTATTTACATTACATGAAGGCCAAGCCACCCAGATGTGGGAAAGCCATGTATGTTTTTTTTTTCTTCCGACCTGGTCCTACCGGCACCGAGACGAAAGATCTTTTTGAAATGTATGCTGTGTGGATTATGCACTTGTAACATAACACGGACTGCACTCACCGAGCTGATGTTGGTGTGGTTGGCGAGCAGCAGGCCGGACACTTTGTGCGAGGAGTGCACGTGCGGAGAACGACGCGACAGAGCCACCTGTGTAACGTACAAGAAGATATATCTCCCGAATAAGAATTCAGAAATTGAGGAGCTAGTAGCCACTGCCAATATCATTAGCGAAACAAAAGCCAACTGTCTCGTCTGGCTCGGCCACGTGAAAGAATGGGCGAAAGTCGCGGCATTAACACATTCGCTACCGGGTAGCGCTACGGGCTACGCTCGTAGCCGATAACATGGGAAAAGCCGTATGTAGCGAAAACTTACTACGAGCAGAGCGCCCGGCTACCGGGTTGTTGGTGTCGAAAGTGTTAAAGGGGCACATTTGGGACGACCAATGGGACGAAGGCCGGTTGGCGTCTAGCACAACACGCTCGCGACTCCTGTAGTGCGACATAACATCGCACGTCACTCTCTCACAGTACAGCGAAGAAAGAGATAGGTAATAATACGATTTCATGTTAGCGATTTGCATGCTCTACCTGTATGGACGCGGGTCCCCACGGGATGAAGTTGGCAAGCTTCCGCTCGCGGATCCGTTGCAGCGATTTGTGTACCTGCGACGGGTCGACTTCACCCTGGAATGAGGACGAAGGTCACTTGAGGCAATAACATTCAACCACTATCTTGACTAATATCAAGTGACTCTAATTAATAAAAGGCCAACCGAGACAATAGGTCGGTACAATTTTTGATTGACCAACAATATTTTTTTTCGATAGTCCTTGCTGTAACGATCTACAAACTTTTTTTTTCCATGGTTTTTTCAATTTTTCGTTTAAATTTTTCGCTTCATTGTAAACATGTTTTTTTCCAAAATATTTGTTAAAATTGATATTTTGACGGTTCCCAAGTATAGTCGCTGAAGCGATCTTTGCCTTCGAAAGTCAATAAAAAAAACTGGTCAATGGTTGACACCTCTCATTTCACTTCTCTTTTACATGTCTGAATCTACCGGCATTTCACAAGAGGAGACCACCATGGAGAAGAAACGCCGAAAGAAAGTCAACAGTCTGACATAGATAGAACAGAGAGGAGTACCTGTATGATGTTGAGGATGGAAATGTAGCAGTGCTGGTTGGCGCGGTCGGGGCTCAGCGACACCATCATGTTCTTGGGCTGCAGCAGCCGCTGCATCACATCCAGCACTGTCGTCTTGCGGATTTTAGGCGCCTGAGGAATACAAGCGAATCGCATAACGAATAGTCATCATAATTGAAGAGTCAAACTCTTTTCGGTGTAGCTGATGCATGATGCGATGACGTATGTAGCTGTCATCCCTATCCATAGCCAACTCCTTGACATACGACATGACGGTTATCTTCTCTTTTATTTGTTTTATGTAGCTTATTCTTGGTCTACCCTTGCCTCGCTTTCCTTCAACTTTTCCTTCGATGATGTTGCTTATAAAAGCGTCAGATTCAGATTCAGATCTTTATTAATAAGATATATACATTTATACAAGTCAGACACTCACCACGTTGACGTCGTGGTCGGCGGAGAGCGGCGTGTAGCCCGTCATGAGGAAGTGCAGGCGCGGCGTGGGGATCAGCGGCGCCACCAGGCTGATCAGGTCGTTGTTCATGTAGGACGGGTACCTGCGCACACGCACTGTACTCACACTACAGACACTCACCACGGTGACGTCGTGGTCGGCGGAGAGCGGCGTGTAGCCCGTCATGAGGAAGTGCAGGCGCGGCGTGGGGATCAGCGGCGCCACCAGGCTGATCAGGTCGTTGTTCATGTAGGACGGGTACCTGCGCACACGCACTGTACTCACACTACAGACACTCACCACGGTGACGTCGTGGTCGGCGGAGAGCGGCGTGTAGCCCGTCATGAGGAAGTGCAGGCGCGGCGTGGGGATCAGCGGCGCCACCAGGCTGATCAGGTCGTTGTTCATGTAGGACGGGTACCTGCGCACACGCACTGTACTCACACTACAGACACTCACCACGGTGACGTCGTGGTCGGCGGAGAGCGGCGTGTAGCCCGTCATGAGGAAGTGCAGGCGCGGCGTGGGGATCAGCGGCGCCACCAGGCTGATCAGGTCGTTGTTCATGTAGGACGGGTACCTGCGCACACGCACTGTACTCACACTACAGACACTCACCACGGTGACGTCGTGGTCGGCGGAGAGCGGCGTGTAGCCCGTCATGAGGAAGTGCAGGCGCGGCGTGGGGATCAGCGGCGCCACCAGGCTGATCAGGTCGTTGTTCATGTAGGACGGGTACCTGCGCACACGCACTGTACTCACACTACAGACACTCACCACGGTGACGTCGTGGTCGGCGGAGAGCGGCGTGTAGCCCGTCATGAGGAAGTGCAGGCGCGGCGTGGGGATCAGCGGCGCCACCAGGCTGATCAGGTCGTTGTTCATGTAGGACGGGTACCTGCGCACACGCACTGTACTCACACTACAGACACTCACCACGGTGACGTCGTGGTCGGCGGAGAGCGGCGTGTAGCCCGTCATGAGGAAGTGCAGGCGCGGCGTGGGGATCAGCGGCGCCACCAGGCTGATCAGGTCGTTGTTCATGTAGGACGGGTACCTGCGCACACGCACTGTACTCACACTACAGACACTCACCACGGTGACGTCGTGGTCGGCGGAGAGCGGCGTGTAGCCCGTCATGAGGAAGTGCAGGCGCGGCGTGGGGATCAGCGGCGCCACCAGGCTGATCAGGTCGTTGTTCATGTAGGACGGGTACCTGCGCACACGCACTGTACTCACACTACAGACACTCACCACGGTGACGTCGTGGTCGGCGGAGAGCGGCGTGTAGCCCGTCATGAGGAAGTGCAGGCGCGGCGTGGGGATCAGCGGCGCCACCAGGCTGATCAGGTCGTTGTTCATGTAGGACGGGTACCTGCGCACACGCACTGTACTCACACTACAGACACTCACCACGGTGACGTCGTGGTCGGCGGAGAGCGGCGTGTAGCCCGTCATGAGGAAGTGCAGGCGCGGCGTGGGGATCAGCGGCGCCACCAGGCTGATCAGGTCGTTGTTCATGTAGGACGGGTACCTGCGCACACGCACTGTACTCACACTACAGACACTCACCACGGTGACGTCGTGGTCGGCGGAGAGCGGCGTGTAGCCCGTCATGAGGAAGTGCAGGCGCGGCGTGGGGATCAGCGGCGCCACCAGGCTGATCAGGTCGTTGTTCATGTAGGACGGGTACCTGCGCACACGCACTGTACTCACACTACAGACACTCACCACGGTGACGTCGTGGTCGGCGGAGAGCGGCGTGTAGCCCGTCATGAGGAAGTGCAGGCGCGGCGTGGGGATCAGCGGCGCCACCAGGCTGATCAGGTCGTTGTTCATGTAGGACGGGTACCTGCGCACACGCACTGTACTCACACTACAGACACTCACCACGGTGACGTCGTGGTCGGCGGAGAGCGGCGTGTAGCCCGTCATGAGGAAGTGCAGGCGCGGCGTGGGGATCAGCGGCGCCACCAGGCTGATCAGGTCGTTGTTCATGTAGGACGGGTACCTGCGCACACGCACTGTACTCACACTACAGACACTCACCACGGTGACGTCGTGGTCGGCGGAGAGCGGCGTGTAGCCCGTCATGAGGAAGTGCAGGCGCGGCGTGGGGATCAGCGGCGCCACCAGGCTGATCAGGTCGTTGTTCATGTAGGACGGGTACCTGCGCACACGCATTCTAGTAAACACATCATATAATACAACAATACAAACACCCTGGGAACAACATACTTGCTGAGGCACCCACATATTTAAATGTCTAAACTATACTAAAAACTTGACTATTTACAAATACAAATAGTCTCTTTTCTGGCACTGAGCTGAAACGAGTGTTAATCGAAAGCAAAGAATTGAGTAGATGTTACCATCCACTTTTTTTTTAATTAGGTTTTGACGGCATATCAGGCTTCACCCGAAAACAAAGCACAAGTCACGATGAACATAAAAAAAAATTGGCATGGTGAGGAAAAATTAAAGAGTTGAAATTTATAAATCCTTATAGCAAGAACTATAGGGAGAAAATAGAATTTAATTGTCTTCCAATCCCGGCATGCCTAATCATTTCGTCATTCTTTTCCTGAAGCTTTTGTTCCTAATAAAAAACACACAACAATCTACAATAATTGAGTTTTTTACATAATTTAGTGGGTTCACCTGAGGGTGGCGGTGGAGGCGCTCATGATGGTGGACACCAGCGTGTTGATCTGCGTGAACGACGGGTTGGGGATGTGCAGGCGGTCGCTCGCGATCCTGTTCAGCGCCGTGTTGTCCAGCACCATCACGCAGTCGGCGCTCTCCGTGAGCCGCTTCAGCGTCAGCAGCGAGTTGTACGGCTGCACTACCACGTCACTGTCGAGAAAAACGTTTTTGTATAACATGTTCATCTCCCCGGCACCGTTCCACTCAGCCCTTACCTTATGGGGCACAAATTGAATGAGTGCCACTGGCATAGGAGTATATATAGAATAGACATGTGGTGTGTCACCGGCACAGGAGTAAGAATTCTATACACACTTATGTTGTGCCACTGGTTATCATAGCAAAATGGTTCTTTCTCTAGTAAAATATCCGGGTTAGCATTCCCGACTGGAGACAAACATGTTAATTGCAGAACAGTTTACCAAAGACTACTTCAGATTTTTATAAATACAGGACTAATTTCAATCCGTAGTGTAGTGGAAAAGGTCAGCGATGCGTAATAAGCTGGACAAAAATTATAAAAGGAACAACAGAAAGAGACAAAAAATACTAGATGAAAATTTTAAACTGTCAAAATTAACAGGTTCATGAACTTGGTTGTTACCTGATTTCGTCTAAGTTAGGGAAGACACTGTAGGTCTGCACCAGCTTCTTCGGGAATCGATCAGAGAGGTGTTCCAGGATGTAGGAGCCCATCCCCGACCCTGTGCCTCCAGCTATGGAGTGACACACAACGAAACCCTGCAATCAATCATAAACTGCAGTTTATCCATTCTTACTTGTAATAAACCTTTCAAATAAGATTCTTTTTCAATGATTATTTTTATACAGCTATCACACAAACAATGCCTCTACTCTTTCGTATTTTTTTATAGATAAACCTGGTATACCTAATCTCATGTAAAAAGGGTAGTGTCAAACTCATTGCGCAGTATAAATGACTACGGCCAATATGAGATTAGGTATTTAGAGTCCTATGTCCCCTGGATATGGCAGAGGGCATCCACAATATGTCCCCATCCTACTGGATACCCAAACAAATATGAGCCATTAAAGATTTATTCTTGATGGAAAGAAATGTGAATAAATAGTGGTTTCAAATACTGTTATGGTACATATTTGCATCCACCCTGTGCAACTGTTGGTGTTCCTATCAGAGGTAAGCATTATAATAGTAAGAGCCTTAGATTCACTCACTTTAGCTAAAAAAAAATATGTCATAGGGGGCAAACGGATTGCCTGGAATGGAAGCGATTTCCGTAGCTCATAGACACCTGCAACACTAGAGGAGTCATAAGTTCTTTGCCGGCCTTTCAGGAGGGAGCCTGTAGCTGGTATAATAAAAAAATTAGAGACTTCTTACAAAATATATTACATGCTCACCTCTAAATTGTCGCTGCCATCAGCCTCCCTGTTGATGATATCAAACACCTCCTCATTCAACTTGTCTCCCTGTGCGTACCCGGAGGCCCAGTTGTTGCCTGCACCACCACCATGTTTAGACAAATATACATTCTCCGGATTGTATAACTGAAATAAAACAAATATTCTATTGCAGAATCAGGGCTTTCCTGAAGAATTACTATCCATACTAATATTATAAATGCGAAAGTGTGTCTGTCTCTCTGTCTGTTACCTCTTCACGCTTAAACCACTGAACCTACTTAAATGAAATTTGGTATGGAGATAGTTTGAGACCCGGGAAAGGACATAGGATACTTTTCATCCCGAATAAATTTAGTGTTCCCGTGGGATGAGCGGGTAACACCGCGGGGCACAGCTAGTCATTAATATTATCCTGAACCATGTCATTTTCATGGATAGAAAGCAAGATATATTTTTGCCTACCCACATAAAAAACCTTTGCAAAAATGTATGTTGAATCATTACTTCTTTCAGAGGTAATGATGAGTAAATTATCAATCCCATTATCACAATAAAAAAAAATGGTAAATTTATACTGATAAAACAATGACATTTTATAAAAGATATAGTATACACTAACTTGAGAGCTGCAATTTTTACTTCCCAGATCACAACATTGTCATTTTATTCTATTGTGTACATACCCCTAAAGTATCAAATTACATAATTGAGAAAGCATTCTATAACAATAAACAAAAAAGAGAAAACTAGAATTTATCTTGCCACATATTATATGCATACATCACTTTCTGGAGATCAACAGAAGCATGGCCATGGCAATAGGGCCATTTGACTCCAATTAAATGCTTCACTGTTGGAACGCTAGTACCTAGTCTATCTACTTATAAAATATCATTGTGATAAAATTGTTTTGTAGTACTACATTGTACCTATTGTATTAATAAATCTGACGACCTTCTTCAATCCCTACCTTCGCATATGGCGAGTTCATAATAGTATGTATGACCCTAGGCTCCAAATCCAGGAGTACTGCCCTAGGGATGTAGTGGTCATCATCCGCCTGGTAGAAGAACACGTCTTTCCGGTCCAGCCCCGCCGTCGCGTACTCCTCCAGGATACCCTCCGGCGATATCCCGTGCTCTATACATAGCTGCTTCCAGAATTCAAAGCCAACTGCGGAACGAAAGCAGGTTTGTGAGAAAGAGGTGTTATAATATCTATTTTAACGCTTTTGTTGCGTTCAATGCAAGAAAAATATGATCATAATGAAAATTTTAATGGCTAGATAGATATTTAACTAAGATGTAGTCATAAATTAAGCCGGAAGCTAGCAAAACAAAGGATTCATTTTAAAATAACTGAGATATGATGTTTGGTTTTCTACTAACTTTGGTTGCCACATTGGCCCAGTTGCAACGTTATCATTTCATTCGGCATGTTGAATTTGTTGATTAAATATTCGTTATTTGGATGACTTAAAACTATAACTACGTTTTGATTCAAAATACAACCCAAACAACATTTGCCACCGGAACAACTGACATTTCATTGACAGATCTTTCCACAGATAGTATAGCAGTTTTAGAACTACGTTTAACTGGAAGCAAATAAGAAATTAAAATTACCACGGGAATTACGATATCATTGTAAAGATGTAAAAATCGTTTATGTAGTCCTTAGAGTAAGCACCGTATACGAAGATAGATAGATACATGTGCTCAATCAATCCGTTATTTTGGTGATCGCTAATTCTAATTATAAAATATGGCTTTCATCAATGTTTACGCCAATTTCGAGTTTGCTCGTAGAGTATAGAGTAATCCGTTGTTCGGCTTTTTGTAAAAATGATAGCAGAATTTACAAAAAACCACTTGGAGCCTCTGGATAGGTTAGGTTAGGCTACACTACACTATTATGACTAACCGAAATTTGGGTCTTTAGACTTATTTCGAGCGCTATAAGATTTTAATTTGTAGGTTATATTAATATAAACTTTTTTTTTTCAGAAAACAAAATAACTTTGGCAACACTAGGACTCCTCGACACACAACTTATAAAAGAATTCATTACGCCTGTTGGGCGCGATGGCGCGATTTATAAAAAAATTGGCACTATGGAATGACATAACCGATTGTTTGCAGGTACGTAGTAAGATAATTATAATTTTTTTAATAAATAAATAAATAAATTCCAGCGTTCAGATATGACTCGACGAACTTAAGTCACTAAAAAAATGCGAAAATCATGATATTCAAAACATCATGATTTCCGTAAATAATCAATCTTTCGTATGTTTTAATGATCGGATTTCCGACTGTTCTCGCCTAGAGGTCGCATTTCTCAAACGATTTTCATGAAATTTTGTGAGTAGGTTCAAAAATTATATAAAAGATTTTTTTGTCGAGTCAGTTTTTCGAGCGAGTTAGGTTTACAGCTCACAGCCACTAAGTACCTAGGTAGGTAGTGTATTTTTTAACAAGCTTTCTATTAACTTGCAATGTATGTAACTATGTTCGTCCGGGTGGAATCTTGCAACTCAATTTTAAAGCAGATATCATCAACCGATTGAGCTGAAATTTTGCAAATCTACTTGACTTGGATGACAACACAATAATATGGTACCATGGGGCTGGTCTGATGATGGAGCCGGAAGGTGGCCCTAGGAACTCTGTTGTAAATAAAGCTATCGTACGGAGTTTGGGCTCTTTAGAATCATCTCAGTGAGCAATTGATGGATGTTCAAAGAAAAGTACAGTCGGCTATAAAAGCCTGTCACTAAAATTTAATTTTTGATAGGAACTTATTATTTAATAGCTCTTTTTCTATTTCAGGAAGACAGAGGCAGCACCAGTAGTGTGGATATTCTTAATGAGCGTCATAAATTGTCTCGAATCGAAGATATAACGAATATTATAGAACCAGAAGAATCTACAAGTAATAAAGAAATATTCTCTGCAGTATTGCCAGCGGTACAAGATAATGTACAAGCATTTATATTGAGCCCATCATCGCCTTCAAGTGGGACAATAGACATTGAAACACTCAACTTTTGGCATGAAGAGAATAAATACACAGTATGTATTACAAATCAATACCTACTTAGCAGCAGTGGTGTGGCATCCATAGAACTCTATTCCCACCGGCTTGCCCATCCTAGAGCGTCTTAGCACTTTTCTACATAATAATTACATACATAAGTTGTAACTTAATAAGAAAACCAATTCTTTTCCGGCTTGCACAGGGAGATCTTTGAGGCCACGCCACTACTATTTAGTAAAAACCAATTCATTTGATTATTTTAGGGCAGGTTTTACCACTTAATGAGAAGTAGGTACATTGGTTGTATACAACTGCGAATTATTTTCAGGGAAAGAAGAATCATCTGCTGATTTAGTGGAAGCATCGTCAATATATGCGTATGGCAACCCATTGGGAAACATTAAGACGCGTGGCGTCCATCGAAACAGGAATCCAGAGATGCTTTTATTACGAATTTAACCGCAGCTACGGAATTGAAACGAACAATTGCCGTGTTAAAATTTGCATAATCATATTGTATGATTTATAATACCGTTAAACTTTGTTTTAATGGTGCATCACTAAAACATTGCCCCTTCACTAGCTTAAATAATTCAAGATGTCCGCTCTCTTCTATCTTTGGCCTTGTCATGTGTGGTTGTCAATTGTAATGTCTTTTACTAAGTAAATGCATTTTAAACTTTAATATGATTTTAATCATTTAACTCCATACAACAAATAACCTCGCCGTCCCTGGAGCCGTCGTCGTTGTGTTGCCAAGCTGATGCGTAAGTTTGCTGTGTAAGTTCTGTTCATCCACTGCCGATCCACGTTGACCTCTTGATAGGTTATCGGTCCCAGTCCAGAAGGCCAGACTACGAAGTCAACTGTGAGCCACTTCAGAAGATTAAGCAAACAAGTACGTACTCATATAATACAGAAATTTGTGTGCACCGTTGAAAAATGGCGACTAACGGTACTTCTGGGGACGGCGACGGACACGTGGTTGCTGGCGCTCCTGCTGGTGGATCTGTCACCAATCCACCTGAGCCTGGAGGCGGCTCTGCTGCGTCATCGACTACGTTTAGCGCTGGCGGAGCTGGCGTCAACATAGAGAAATTGGAAGGCGTCAGTAATTACAACACATGGAAGTTTACAATGAGAATGATATTAACACTAGAAAACCTTTATGGCTGTGTGCTTGGGCAAGACACTGATGTCCAGCGCGATCAGCGTGCTCTCGCGAGGATTTGTTTAGCATTGAAGACGTCCTGTTACCAGTATGTGCGTGACTCCAAGACTGCAAAGGAGGCTTGGACAAGCTTGGCCAAGGTTTTTGAGGACAAGGGTCTGTACCGGAGAGTGCTGCTGCTGCGGCGACTTTATCGCATGGAATTCAGCGAATACTCGACAATGTGTGAGTACATAGAAGCCTTTATGACACTAGTCCAACAACTGGCTGATGTTGGAAAGCACATTGAAGACAGCGAGGTTGCAGAGTTGCTGTTGAGCGGCTTGCCAGCCGAGTATGATGCTTTGGTCTCGAACCTGGAAACGGCTTGCATGACCGGCACCTTGTCGAGTGAGTTGGTGCGCTCCAGGATACTTCAGGAAGAATTCAGGAAACAGGATGGTACTAACACTGTGGGGGCAAATGCTGCTTTTTTTGTCAAGAAAAAGAAACAAGTCACTTGCAATTACTGTCGGAAAGTTGGACATGTGCGTGCAAAGTGCTATAAATTAAAGCGTGATAAAAAAGTAGTGAGTGCTAGTGATAGTAATAACACTTTTTTAGTTACTGCCCTCATGGCGAAACATAAAGCTACGGATTTTTATGTAGATTCTGGGTGTTCAGTCCACCTAACTAATAATAAGGAATATCTTTCTAATTTCAAATCATGTAATAACAAATTTATAACTATTGCAAATGGCAAAGAGTTACAATGTTTAGGTACAGGTGACATCAATGTTCTAGATAACAATGTACTAAATAATTTAAAAGATATTCTATATGTTCCTGAATTAGCTACAAATCTTTTGTCTGTTAGTAAATTAACTGAGAGTGGTTTTCAAGTTATATTTGACAACTCGCAATGTTGTATTGTAGATAAGGCCACTGGCAATTGTATAGGCACTGCTTCTAACTATAATGGTTTATACAAGCTTAATGTTAAAAATGTAGGTGTGTGTCAGTCTGTAGTAGCCTCGCAAGAAGTGTACTCTTCCATGTTCCTGTGCCCTAGACAGGAATCACAGAGTACTAATGTCGCTGCTCTGTCTGTGCCAGCTGAGGTTTGGCATCGACGGCTTGGTCATCTGAGTCTGCCAGGTATGTGTTCATTAAAGGATGGTGCGGCTTCCGGTGTTCTGTTTCAGTGTAAACAGCCCTTGGAGAACTGCGTGGCTTGTCTCGAGGGAAAGTTAAGAGCTCAACCGTTCCCTGTCGGGAAAGCGACACGTGCCTGCCAACCTTTGGAACTGATACATAGTGACGTGATGGGGCCAATGCAAGTAAGCAGCTTTGGTGGTGCGAGGTACCTGGTTACGTTTACGGATGACTGCACAAGAAAATCCTTCGGGTACCTACTCAAGAATAAATCGGAGGTAATGTCCAGTTTTATTAAATTTAAATCGCTTGTAGAGAAGCAGTTAGGTTTGCCAGTTAAAGTTTTACGTTCCGATGGGGGTGGAGAATATTGCAACTCTAAATTTGCTGAATACTTGGCAAAAGAGGGCATAATTCACCAAACAACCATACCATACACCCCGCAACAAAATGGTGTGTCAGAACGCCTGAATGCTATTTTATTAAACAAAGCTAGATGTATGTTACAAAATGCCAATTTAAGTAAAAAATTCTGGGGTGAAGCAGTAATGTGTTCAATTTATTTGAAAAATAGGAGTCCGACTTCTGCCTTGTCAGGCATGACTCCAGAAGGTGCCTGGACAGGTTCGAAACCGAACCTCAGTCATTTAAGGGTGTTTGGATGCATTGCATATTCTCTGGTACCTGCACAAAAACGTCAAAAATTAGATGCTAAAAGTAAAAAATATATTTTTGTTGGCTATTGTGAAAATTCAAAAGGGTACAGGTTGATTGACCCCTCCAATCCAACTAAAGTGATTTTTTCTCGGAACGTTGCTTTTCTAGAAGAGAAATTTTATGAACCAAAGAAAAATAATAATGAATGTGATAAACTTTATGATGAATTGTATTTTTATGAATGGTGTGACAATGACAATAGTCACCTTAATGATAGTAATTCTTCTAATGTTGATAAGGAAAAAAGTTCTAGTCAGAAAAATGAAGTGGTCATTAGTAATAATAAAAATATTTTAAGTTTATCGAATTCTAGTCATTCTATAATTTTAAATGATAGTGATATTAGTAATAATAATTTATCCAATGAAAATAATTTTGATGAAAATAACCTTGATTCGTCTGTGATTTCAGAGCTGGAGTACTGCACGGGCAGTGAGAGTGAGACGTTCTCTGCTGACTCGCCGCGTGATGACGCGGATGTTGACGTGTCATCGTACGAGGCGTCAGCTGGAGGGGAGGACATCGAGCATCCCGTGACGCCTGTACTCAGTGAACGCCCTCTGCGTAGTACTCGCTCAAAACTTCCATCAAGGTATGATGATTTTGAAACTGATTTTTCTCTCATGGCTCATTCATCTATCGATGAGCCTCAGACATACGAGGAAGCAGTATCTGGTGTAGACAATCACAATTGGCAAGCCGCCATGGAGCAGGAGTATAATTCATTGCTCGCTAACAAGGTGTGGAAGCTCGTGGATCGCCCGGTGGGAGAGCAGGTGATAAAGTGCAAATGGGTCTATAAGAAAAAAAAAAAAAATGTGATGCTGCTGGTAAGTTTGATAAGCATAAAGCCCGTTTAGTTGCCAGAGGCTTCACGCAAATACATGGTGTAAACTATACTGACACCCGTTCGACATTGCAGTATGCGAATATTGTTTTCATTAGCGAACAAATTAGACCTAAACATAGACCACATTGATGTCACTACTGCATTTCTTAATGGGGTTTTACAGGAAATCATTTATATGGAACAGCCCCCTGGTTTCAGTAATGGGGATAAAAATAAAGTCTGTTTATATGTTTTACAGTAGAGACAGCAGCAATTACTAGAAACTATTACATGTTTTAGAAAGTAATTTCAATATTAAGAATCTTGGTCCTCTCAAGAGCTGCTTAGGAATGAATGTAACTCGTGATAGGTCCAAAGGTATTTTAATCTTAGATCAATCTGAATATGTCAGAAAATTACTAATAAAATATAACATGCAAAATTGTAAACCTGTCTCGACTCCCATGTTGCCTAATAGTAAGCTGATAATGCCTAAAATAGGATTTGATGATAGTGTATATAACTTTAGACAACTTATGGGTTCCCTTATGTACTTGTGTGTATGTACAAGAGCTGACATTACATTTTCCTGTAGCCATTTATGTCAGTTAAACAATTGTTTTGATCAGACTCACTGGCAAGCAGCGAGACGTATATTAAGGTATTTGTCTGCGACAATTAATTATGGCTTGGTATTTACAAGACATAATAATTGGACTTTGAATGCCTTCGCAGATGCAGATTGGGAAAATAATTGTATTGATAGAAAGTCTTACACAAGTTTTGTAATCAAACTCTGCAATGATACCATAAATTGGGAATCCAGGAAACAACAATGTGTAGCACTTTCTAGTACCGAGGCAGAATATTTAGCAATGAGTGATACTTGTAAAACATAATAGATTTGTACAGGCTTGCAATGTAAAATTATTTTAGTGCTTGCATATGTTTTTATATTATGTAGTAGGCATGTTTAAGTGTTGAAATGTAAGTTACTTGTTGCCCGCTATTGCATATGTGTTTCTGTATGGCAATTTCTTATGCATGTTATCTGTAACTGTAAAACTGTATTATAAAGCATAAGAGGGCGTGTTAAAATTTGCATAATCATATTGTATGATTTATAATACCGTTAAACTTTGTTTTAATGGTGCATCACTAAAACATTGCCCCTTCACTAGCTTAAATAATTCAAGATGTCCGCTCTCTTCTATCTTTGGCCTTGTCATGTGTGGTTGTCAATTGTAATGTCTTTTACTAAGTAAATGCATTTTAAACTTTAATATGATTTTAATCATTTAACTCCATACAACAAATAACCTCGCCGTCCCTGGAGCCGTCGTCGTTGTGTTGCCAAGCTGATGCGTAAGTTTGCTGTGTAAGTTCTGTTCATCCACTGCCGATCCACGTTGACCTCTTGATATGCCGCACGTAAGGAAAAATATGCTAAACACGGTCTTACATTCCAACCGGCCATTTTCATTGTCGGCCCTACAATAAAGGAAATCGAAACCTATTATATTGTAGTTAATGACACTTTTTACGGGGTACATTCTATTTTGGAAGCTGTTGATGTCACTTTCAAATTGTACCATGCGTTACACTGCGAGTATCCGATGGAATTTAAAACTGTTTACATTTTCTTGCAAAAAGCTTTCTACAAATTGTCCACTAAATGGGACAAAGAGTTCACCAGCGTGAACGCTCTTTTAGCGGATCTAAATATTAGGTAAATTTGATACACGTATATGCAGCGGGACCCCATGTAATTATGGTTTAGGTCCTAAATAATCGAGTTGGTATATATTTCTACCTGTCGATTTATGTACTTTAAAATTTCTACCTTTGCAAATTAATGAAAAAAAAATTGTTCTGTGCCAGTGGGGCCCTTTGTTAATTGCAAGTTTACAGACTAAATGAATTACTATTCATGGAGCCTCTTATTTCTACCTTCCAAATAACTTTTCACTACACCCTAGATATAAATAGTTTTTGAGAAATACGCGTTCGAAGATTTTGTCCTTCTAGCAGGGCCCTTTGGTATTTAGCGACTTACATGACCCCAGGTAATTTTAAAAAACAGCCGGTTATTTCTACTTACTGAATCAATTATTACCAACTTGAATTACTAATACTTGAATTACTACAAGGACAAAATCTTCGAACGCGTATTTCTCAAAAACTATTTATATCTAGGGTGTAGTGAAAAGTTATTTGGAAGGTAGAAATAAGAGGCTCCATGAATAGCAATTCATTCAGTCTGTAAACTTTCAATTAACAAAGGGCCCCGCGGGCACAGAACAATTTTTTTTTTCATTAATTTGCAAAGGTAGAAATTTTAAAGTACATAAATCGACAGGTAGAAATATATACCAAGTCGATTATTTAGGACCTAAACCATAATTACATGAGGTCCCGCCGCATATACGTATACGAGTATGTAAATTTGATAGATTTTTAGCTTTTAACTCAAAGCAAAACTGTTATTTTTGGTGCAAAAGTTACAAGTTCCTAAATATGCCGAAATGTTATATGTGTAAGCAGGAAGTCCCTACTATTAAAGAATTATGTTGGCATTTTAAGAAATATCATTATACTCATAAAGTCACATGCTAAACTACTATTATGATATTGACGATACGACGACACTCAATTAGCGATGAAGAAGACTGTTCAGTTCGATGGTTCGCCGAAAAAGAAAGACAAGACAAGACTGTGCGTGTCATTGCAAAGTTCGGTTTAATTGAAAATGTATATGTTGTTAATAGTGAAAGGTTATATTGGAATGTTCTGTTTTTGAAACTTTGTTTCAATGAAAAAAAAAAAAACTGTTACGTAATAGCTTACAGTCTTACACAAATAATATGTGTTTTGCTACCAAAATGTATCTGTAATTATAAGTGTCATACGCTCACTAAAAGTGTGGCCGATAATTTATGTTATGTAACATTAAGGGTGCCAATTTAAAATAAAACCAATTTAAAAAAAAAAGTTTGTTTTTATCTCTAATAATCTATCTATCTAATAATCAAGGATTCAGATTTTTCTGTATATGTTTCAGCACAGACACACCACAAACATCATTATTGCGGACTAAACCAATATACTGCCGAATAAAACAGAATAATGTTAAACACCTTAGGTAAGTCTTCGCCGCAACAAAAGCATTTTAAAACGAAACGTACTTAATTGAAAACGGAACCCCATAATTGTGATACAAAGTATGAACAATGACTCTAAACTTGAGGGAGCTCTCAACCCGTGCTCGAATTCGGTGTACTTCTTTATTTGCTCATTCGAGCTTCGCTTTGTATTACAACTTAAGAGTTCGCAGTACGCCCGATACTTCATTCAAGCGTAGTTTTGTTCTCATTTTTAAACAGCATGCTGAAATAGCATGAAACTTTGTGTACACCACGAGATCCGGCATATCTATGTCTGTATGTAGTTCCTATTGCTATAAATCATAATAGAGAAAAAATACAGCGGTTATAAAGGTTTTCATACAAAGTCTAAAAAACGGAAAAATTCGCGCTATTTTTTTTCCTATTACAATGTTTAGCAACATACACTTCATACAGACATAGATATACCGGATTTCGTGGTGTACACAAAGTTTCTAGATTAGCCCGGCACTATACCGAAGACATCCCGGACGTCAGCCAGTACGAGATTGCGACGGCTCTCAAACAGCTTAAACACAATAAGGCACCTGGTGACGACGGAATCACAGCCGAGCTTTTGAAAGCAGGTGGAAAACCGATCCTTAAAGCTCTTCAGAAGTTGTTTGATTCCGTCATACTGGAAGGGAGAACGCCTAAGGCATGGAACAGAAGTATTGTGGTGCTCTTCTTCAAGAAGGGCGATAATACCTTGTTGAAGAATTACAGACCCATCTCACTTCTGAGCCATGTCTACAAGTTGTTTTCGAGAGTCGTTACAAATCGTCTCGCACGCAGGCTCGACGACTTCCAGCCTCCCGAACAAGCCGGTTTCCGAAAAGGCTTTAGCACTCTAGACCACATACACACGCTCCGACAGGTTATACAGAAGACCGAGGAGTATAACCTGCCCCTT
Source organism: Apotomis betuletana (assembly GCA_932273695.1). Lineage (NCBI taxonomy): Eukaryota > Metazoa > Arthropoda > Insecta > Lepidoptera > Tortricidae > Apotomis > Apotomis betuletana. The sequence continues at coordinate 26,774,585 of OW026301.1, forward strand.
TGCTTAGGATTTGTGGACTACGAGAAAGCCTTCGACTCGATTGAAACCTGGGCTGTACTACAGTCTCTCCAACGGTGCCAAGTTGACTACCGGTATATCGAAGTGTTGAAGTGTTTATACGAGAACGCCACTATGTCAGTCCGACTCCAGGACCAGAACTCGAAACCCATACCACTGCAGCGGGGAGTCAGGCAAGGAGATGTGATCTCTCCTAAACTGTTTACCGCTGCACTGGAAGATGTTTTCAAGATTCTGGACTGGGTAGGGCTAGGCATCAACATCAACGGCGAGTACATCACTCACCTTCGATTCGCCGATGACATAGTAGTCATGGCTGAGACCGTGGAGGACCTAAGTACGATGCTCGAAGATCTCGGTAGAGCCTCTGAGCGAGTTGGTCTAAGGATGAACATGGAGAAAACAAAAATCATGTTTAATGCCCGTGTTCAACCACGACCGGTAAAAATCGGAGACTCTACGCTCGAAGTTGTGGACAACTATGTATACCTTGGACAAACTGTCCAGTTAGGTAGGGCCAACTTCGAGAAGGAGGTCAATCGTCGAATCCGACTTGGCTGGGCAGCGTTTGGGAGGCTGCGTACTATCTTTTCGTCCAATATCCCGCAGTGTCTCAAGACAAAAGTCTTTGAACAATGTGTGTTGCCAGTGATGACATACGGAACTGAAACGTGGTCGCTCACGATGAGCCTTATAAGAAGGCTCAAAGTCACTCAGAGAGCAATGGAGAGGGCTATGCTCGGAGTTTCTTTGCGAGATCGAATCAGAAATGAAGAGATCCGTAGAAGAACCAGAGTAACCGACATAGCCCGAAGGATAGCAAAACTTAAGTGGCAATGGGCAGGGCACATCGCTCGTAAAACCGACGGCCGCTGGGGCCATCGAGTTCTTGAGTGGCGACCACGCACCGGACGACGCAGCGTGGGTAGGCCCCCCACAAGGTGGACTGATGACCTGGTGAAGGTCGCTGGAGTCCGCTGGATGCGGGAGGCGCAGGACCGGTCATGGTGGCGTTCTCTGGGGGAGGCCTATGTCCAGCAGTGGACGTCTTTTGGCTGATGATGATGATGATGATGACAAAGTTTCATGTTAGGTATTACAGCATGCTGTTTAAAAATGAGAACAAAACTGCGTTTGTATGCAGCGTCGAGTTCAGTCGAGCGTACTGCGGACCCTTAAACGACCCCGTTTTTAATTTGCACTGTTCCTAACATGCTTTTGTAGCGGCGAAGACTCACTTAAGATGTTTAACCTTATTCTGTTTAGCTCGACAGTATATTATGGTTTCAGTCCGCAATAATTATATTTAACACAAATATAAAACCTGGTAAACTCTACAATATATATAGTAAACAGAACATACTGTTTATTATATGCCACAGTAATTATTGTTAACACGAACCAAAAATCTGGTATCCTCCAATACTGCATATAGTAAACAGAAATTATTGATCGTTTCAGAACGCAATAATTATATTTAACACAAATATAAAACCAGATAGACTCTACAGTATGTATAGTAAACAGAACATACTGTTTATTATAATGCCACAGTAATTATTGTTAACACGAACAAAAATCTTGTATCCCCCAATACTGCATATAGTAAACAGAAATTATTGATCGTTACAGAACGCAATAATGATATTTAACACAAATATAAAACCAGATAGACTCTACAGTATGTATAGTAAACAGAACATACTGTTTATTATATGCCACAGCAATTATTGTTAACACGAACAAAAATCTGGTATCCCCCAATACTGCATATAGTAAACAGAAATTATTGATCGTTTCAGAACGCAATAATTACATTTAACACAAATATAAAACCCGATAAATGCTACAATACGTATTGTAAACAGAACATACTCTTTATGACATGCCACAACAATTATTTTGAACACAAGCAAAAATATCTGATAAACTCTACCCTGTCCTATAATGATGGCTACAGATAGGTATTGTATACTACAAAAAAATTGTGTTCTACGTTACTAGGTAAATGGGTAATAGGAACTAGAAATTATGTTGTAAAGAAGTAGAATTTTCTATTAATGTGTAAAAATAATCTAGTTGTCACATATAATACAATAAAACCTAGTTAAATTTACAATATTCTGTTAAAGGAAACTAGACGTCGCTGCATAACGGTGTCCATATAATAACAAGTAAGTAGAATAAAAGATGATATAATTTGTTAAAATAATTTAATTCTTTCATTTATTTACAAATAAAATTTACAAAATGGACATAAGTAAGTAAGTGGACATAGTAAGTCCGTATTCGATATATACAAATCAAATCACACTAAGTACTATAAAAGCTTTTTCACAACCGCTTTTAGGCATTTTCATACATTTAAAAAAATACTCATCTCATCTTTATTTTTGGCGCACAGTTGATAAAACTAATTAGGTCGTAGTCAGACTTATCTAAAACATATATTTTTTCGGTATGGCTTGAAAGTAGCGAATGCAAACCAATAAATTGTTCTATACAAATTACCGGTAAATTAACGGTTATCCCATAATTTTCATACAAAAATTTACCGGTTTGTATTCCCTACTTGTAAGTAAAGAACAACTGACGATATATAAAATTAAAGCTTCACATTTGGTCCCAATAATCTAATGACTCGTAAACCTATGATATACTATATTACTATCACACAACTTAACGTATATCTCCTATACTATTAGTACAGTACAGTCTCAAACATTTATAGTAAACTCTGAGATCGCCAACAACTAGCTTCATAAGAAAAAAACACAGAATTATAAAGATGGATAGGCTGAAATAGCACGCATTTGAAACCACTAAAATATATTTATTTTTAAGCGAAAAAAATTTGGACGAGGAGATGTAAGTTCAAAGCATAACATTTTTCATATAATGAAATGAAATTAAAATAGTGATATAATTTAGGGATAGTTCAAACTAAGTGTACCTAATTCTGAATTCGTATAATATTTTATTCAAAGTATTAGAGACACATCAAAGAAGTGAGAGTGAGTATTACTTAGCCATTAAAATGTCTTTGTACTTGAATATATTTAAGCTTCTGTGTCACGGGTCGGAATAAAATGTGTGGGTGGCGTAGTAAGGATGCTCCGATTGTGAGGCTCTTCGCGGCATAATTCTGCCATCCTATCACACTGAGAAGACTTAAAAATATTCAATTATAGGTTTTTGAAGACCTACACTTATAGAATAAGTCTATTAAGTATCATATATCATATCGAAACGACGTTTCCCGGGTATCGATAAATTCTATAGACAAACTTTTATTTAGATAATCAATAAGCCGTAGTTGATAAAACCACATAATACATTTTGACAATGAAACAGTCGTATGTTGCGTGCTATATTCTCTTATTCCACCGACTCCAATATGGAGTAAATTTGTGCATTAACATTTTCAAAATATACATGCATTTCTGTATGTTCAGAAGTACCTAATAAGCTAACTCCGCGCCCCAAGGTCTGTAAGGTTTGGAGCTGTTCTGTGAGTACTGGTTATGCGTCGGATGGTGAGGGTATGGAGTTGGGTAGTGTGGTACCGGAGGGGCTGGGTGCGGGCCGGGGTGCGCGGGGGGCGCTGGAGGGGCAGGGTAATGAGGATAGCTGGGAGGAGCTGATAAAGGAGCTGCTATCGGCATGGGGGCAGCGACTGTCGTCGTGGCTGTGGATGTCGTTGGCTCATGCCGCACTTCGGAGTACCCTTGCTGAGGTTGCGCGACGGGAGTCGCAGGGTACTGAGGATACCCCCAATTTGCCGACTTAGCAGCAAGCTCCCGCTGCGCTGCGAAGCATTGGAGGTGGCTCATGAGACGAAGCCGGAGGGGGTCCTGGATGTCCAGGCCCTCGCAGCTGACGAGGTAGCGGGCGACCTCGGCGGCGCACTCTCGGAAGCCGATGCTGTGGTAGTCCATGGCGTACCGCTGGGGGTCGTAGGCGAACGTGTCTAGACCTGGAACAAGAAGACAGGAAGATAAGCAATGAAACAAGAAACTAAATTTGTAAACAAAGATAAGAAGTGAAAAAAACAAGAAATATTTATGTATTTAAGTTTCCAAATCTTGATCTAATCTGTGATCCTTGCCACCAAAAGTTACAATACCTACAATACACTTTATTGCACATCTCAAATACACAGGGATACAAAACATGAGAGATATATACAGTAAAAAAACCGGCCAAGTGCGAGTCGGACTCGCGCACCGAGGGTCCGTACAAACACTTTCCATCCCTAAGTGGTTAAGTTAAGTTTGCACCTGGTATGTATAGCGCCCCATATAAATTAGGTGCAAAGTTAGGTATTAAAAAAAAAAAATTATGGATTTCGTAATTATTCCTTTATCTATGCTATAAGACGTTGCTTCGTACCAAATTCCAAGATTCTGAGTTCACGGGAAGCACCCTGTAGGTTTTGATTCCCTTGCAAGTGTCGAAAATTTGCGGCATAAACGGCTGTATCTTTTGATTGCGTTGGCTTAGAAGTTTGATTTTTTCACAGCTTCAAGGGACAGTAGACCTGAGTAATTGATATAAATTTCAGCTTCATACCTCCACGCGTTCCTGAGAAAAAGGGTCTTGACAGACGGACGGACGGACGGACAGACGGACAACAAAGTGATCCTATAAGGGTTCCGTTTTTTCCTTTTGAGGTACGGAACCCTAAAAATAAACAGAGGTTAACAACAGGCGGTCTTATCGCTACATAGCGATCTCTTCCAAAAAGTTTTGTCAATGCTCGCTATTACTCAAACGAACAACCTAACCTAATTAGAATATAGCATAAGGAAGCACTTTAATCTAATATAGCAGAGAATAGCAATAAGGGACTACGGCAGTTGTCATAGTGATTTTCTGATTTTATTAAGCCCACAATAACAGCCCTTCAAACAAATTCTTTAAAATAGAAAGTCTACATTGTTTAACTAACAAGATTCCGTGCAGATGTTACCAGAATTTGCATATCAAAAGAAAACGAACAAAAATCGAATTCAAGAACTTCATTCAACCCTTTGCCCTTACGCAACAAGTCCCAGAAAAGGATAAAAATAGCTTAAACTGTAGATTAAAAAGAGAGGTGAGAGAACGGCGGTGTAACGGGAACCCTCAAATTTCCGGACGTCTTCCGGACGGATGGCCAGGCTAGGATGAGCCGCGCTCCCCTTGCCATCAATGGGATGTGGTATGCGAAAAACCAGGTTCATTGATGTCCGGGGGGTCTGGTGTGTTGGCCACGGCATTGGGCCACCGGGCCAGGGTGGTTTGGATTTATGAAATGGAAACTGCTTACTGAACCAATTTTAGATGCTGCAAGATAGACATTTATTTATGCTACCAATATATTATATGGATACAGTTTATAAGGGTATTTTATACTGTCATGTAATCATTATAATGTTATTTGTAACTTTGAAGTGATTGACCGTACTATCAAATTATTGCTGATACCTACTTTGAAAAATTACGTTCAATTTTCATTTAAATTACTTTGTCAATGCAACAAATATTTCCGTATTATTTACTAAAGAAAATCCTTCTAATTTCGTCTGATAAACATACTAAACGCAGTTGAAATGTTAGAAGTGAAGCAACCCAGATTCTATTTTGATTATCAACAAGATACCTGCAGAATGTACATATAAGTTTAGGTCCCAATAGTTTAAGTTAGGTTTAATTAGATCATAGGTTTCTTAAGGTTTAGTTATATACTTTTTAATTTGACTTGTTTTTTTCTGTAATAAAAATTAAAGCAAGATGTTCGGACGACCTTATTATGGTATTGGATAATTGTAAAAACAATATCACTTGTTAAATGTCTGTTCCTTATGTGAAGTTATAATATACGTACATAAGGTATTCGACATTAATTTTCGACTAAAGTTAACCTGCAGAATTCGCGAAAGCTTATGGAAAAGGTACACTCGAATTGATTTAAGTAGGTCTTTACCTTCGAGGACGACTGTCTGTCAAGTTGGGAGGTTAATTATCCCAACTCAACAACAAGCCCGGCCAATTAAGCGAGGCTTTTTATTCATTTGGCCTTTTGTTCAAGTTTCTCGAAAGACTTATACTTACCTAGAATTCTACTAAGACTTTTCTACTGAAAATGAAAATTAATGGCAAATTTTACCCTTGTAACCGTCCTTAATAACAGACAGAAGTCTGGCTAAAATATCGAATAATATGCTTTGAAAAATTAAATTTTATACTAATTATAATTTCACAGACAAAATCACAACAACGCACTTTTTAAACCTGTACCAAAATTGTAAAATCCATGGTACACGCTACTGAACACTACACCTACATCTGATATAAAAAAGAAACGACTGTTCCCTGATTGGTTGAAATTACTTGTCAAAAATTAACCAATCAAGAGGCACCCGCAATGACCATCGCGATCATGATTTTTTTTAATAAGTCAGTTTGAGTTGAAGGATAAAGGTTAGGTACATCAAAAATAAAAATTCATTAAACTCATGGCCTAAACGCGGTACTCGACTTTAAGAACCTTCATTATGAAACGCTTGCATAAAATACTATTAATAAGATACCTATAGTAGCCTAAAGGTGCCTGAAGGAAGTTGTACAGTATAATTAATTCAAACATTCATAATTTTTTCAATCTCGAATCTTTACTTATTCGAATATCTATGACAATACATTTTTTCGTCAGTTTTTTTAAATCCAACTCAAATTACAGATCACTTCATCTTTGTTCGTCCCTTCCTTCCTCTACTACTGTTTGTTTTTTCCGCGCAGGTGTGACAACCCTTGCATTAGAATATTTCCATCGGAACCTGTGCTTTATACCGAATCAATAAGAACCCGAGGCGAGGCCGCATAATTTCCGCTCGTCATATAACACACGGCTGCTGCTCGCCAGTTCCTGCGGTGAACTTGGCTGGACACGCTGCCGCGTGTCTAGATTATAGAAGCAGGCATAATTAATATTACTTAAATAAAGTATGAATTTATATTAATAAAAAATAAATCTGATAAATAATTTATCTCTTCTTAATTCAAATTAATAATTTAAAGTACCATAGATACAACTTTTTAATGTTGGATTTAGTTCTCTCTTCTGCTGTTACATTGTCAAATCAGTTTAGTTAAGTTAAGACACAGAAGTACGATGAACTCAAGCCCCTAAGGCATAGGTTCAGATTCAGACCTAGTTTAAGGGGTGTAAGCTTCGTTCACATTATACCGACTGATTTTGGTAAGATATTACCATAGTTTTGTAGTCACTTTTTTTAAGTTATATGTAGTTTTATGTAGACATTTAGCAAACCTTTTTTTTCAGTGTGGGGCTGGCTCAGCTTCAGCTTCAGCCTGCTGCTGAGCCAGCTCAGCAGGCTGAGCGCAGCGCCTGCGCCGCGTAACGCGGCGCAGGCGCTGCCTCTCTGCATGCCGGGCGCGGAGCGCCTCCCTCTCCTCCGGCGTTAGGCGCATTAAGCGCATCCTCTCCTCTCTAGCGCGGCGCTCCCGGCACACAGGGCAGCCTCGTCTGGCAAAATAAAAACCATATAATCCCATACTATGCAACAAGTTTCTGTCAAAAATGACATTTTAGTGGCAAGCTTTTATAGCCGACTGTACTTTTCTTTGGATATCCATCAAATGCTCACTGAGACGATTCTAAAGAGCCCAAGCTCGGTAGGATTGCTTTTTCTATTATAGAGTTCCTATGGCCACCTTCCGGCTCCATCATCAGATCAGCCCCATGGTAACATATTATTGTATTGTCATCAAAGTTAAGTAAGTATGCAAAATTTCAGCTCAATCGGTTGACGATATCTGCTTCAAAATTGAGTTGCAAGATTTCACCCGAACAAACATACATACTTAGATACATACATAGATACATACATACATTGCAAGTTAAATAAAAGCTTTTAATAAACCAACCCGCAAACTGATCAACACGTCTAGCGTAACTTTGACACGCGACTCATGTCGCGCGAGATAGCATCATCCGTCACTATTTCATAGTAGTACTGTACATATAGAGACAGGTAGTATATCCCGCGCGGGAAAGAGTCGCGTGTCAAAGTTATGCTAGCCGTGCAGATCGACTTTTAGCACGTTTTATAATCAACGAAATTGAAATCCCATCAAAAACATAAATGTAAAATGAGAGCCAAGTTCAATATCGCGTGCACTTCGCCGACAAAAGAATTGAGATCTGCAAGGGCGCCAAGTTCTTTGCCCTAAAATTTTAAGATACAAGGACATGCGACATACTCGATGCATTTATTTTACTTGGGGTGTAATTCAATATCAAGATTTGACTTGGCTAGTTTTCACAAACTAACTAAATTTTATAAAAGTAACATAGTCATAGTTCATTATCAAGCTAACAGTAGGTATAAGTAACAAGACGTACACTAACTTGCGTACTTACCTTTACGAAAATAGGTTAATGATTTGATTGATTTTGATTTATAATATAAATTTATATTTTAAAACTAGCCAAGTCAAGTCTTGATATTAAATTACACCCCAAGTAAAATAAATGCATCGAGTATGTCGCATGTCCTTGTATCTTAAAATTTTAGGGCAAAGAACTTGGCGCCCTTGCAGATCTCAATTCTTTTGTCGGCGAAGTGCACGCGATATTGAACTTGGCTCTCATTTTACATTTATGTTTTTGATGGGATATCATTACTTTTTGTACAGAAATTATTATGATGTGTAAGTAAATTACTTAATTATTATTTGTTAATTAGTTCTGTGTGCTATTCTAGTACATCTTTTGAAAGTTTTGAATAAACAAAGAATTTTCCAAAACGGTTAGTACGTAATACGTATTGGATTTTTATGTGCATGTATGTGTAAGTGTGTGCGTGTGAGTGTATAGGTATGCTATTCTAGTATATCTTTCAAACAAAAAAAGAATTTTCCAAATCGGTTTATAAATGACAGAGTTCTGAGGCAACAACCATCAATAATAATAATAATAAAAAAACATAAAAAAATCACTGTTTTCGATTTTTATATGTATACACACACAATTACTAAGCTGGATGCCAAATTTCACCTTTCTAGGTCACCTGGAAGTGGGTTAGGTTTTTGATTACTAGTCAGTCAGTCAGTCAGTCAGTCAGTGATAAAAATACCGTTTTTTGGACTTTAATATCTCAATAACTATTTAACCTATATTAATGAAATTTGGGGTTCTACTTGTTCTAAAGGATCTTAATACATAAGCCAAATTTCATTTTTTTATGTTAAATAGATTTGGAGTTATTGGGGGGTCAAAAGTGGCTCCAAACGGTTCGTGTAATATAACACACGGCTGCTGCTCGCCAGTTCCTGCGGTGAACTTGGCTGGACACGCTGCCGCGTGTCTAGATTATAAACAAAAGAAATAATGTTAGTTTGACCCACCTGTCTCTGACCAAGGCCTCCAAAAGAGCCTCGATGCGGTCCATCTGGCGTATTAGGCGCATGGCTATATTTTCTGAAAACAATAGGTAATTATGATAAGTACAAAGTGTTTGTTCCCCTTTATTACGAGGCGTGTGTAAGGATGGGCGTTGATGCAAACAAGTGTTTGGTTCTAAGTATGATTTATTACCATAGCTGGGCATTAACTCGTTAATCCGTTAATCGTTAATTAACGAAGTTAACATATTGATTAACGTATTAACTTTTAAGTTAACATTTAAAAATGTTAACGGACACGTTAACTTCCGTTAATATGCAGAAGTCCGTTAATCGTTAATCCAATGCCTACTATTTACCGCACGGCACCGCGGCGCGGCGTGAAAAACAGGTTCAGACAAGTATGAAACGACAAGTGCCGGGCGGCGCGTGGCAGCGAGTGAAACAAAAACAAAGCTAGATATATTTTACCGGCGCGTGCGAGTGAGAAAACTGCGCAGAGATTTGTTTCGTTTGATCATTTCATTACTTAGCGCCCGTGCTAAGAGTGACGAGTGTTTTGTTTGTTGTTATTATAAATTACTGTCAGTGATCATTTGCGTGTTGATAAAGAAGAGTGCAGTGTAATTTAGTTAGAAAAGTGTGCTGTGCAGTGTAGTAATTAAAACCATATCATGGAAGACATGGAAACGGATTCCAGCGGTCCTGATGAGAATCCATGGCCACATTTGACTGAGTATGTGGAATTTGTATCCAGATCGGGCCAGCAAATACTTTTTGCATGTAAGCGTTCGTACGTAAGTTCACTAACGCAACGATATTAAAATACAATTTTACACATATTAACGGATTAACGATTAACGTTAACTTGCGTTAATTCTTCCGAAATGTAACGCTTTAACGTTTAACGAAGCTAACTTTTTTTGTAGCGGATTAACGATTAACGAAGTTAACTATATGATTAACGGTGCCCAGCTATGTTTATTACTAACTGTAACATACGATAGGGTAGACTGGGTACGGTTGGAACAATTTTGCTTATATCGTCCGCAATTTTTCAGTTTATTATCTGAGAGATGAAGTAAATGTATCAAATGAAGGAGTGTGTCTTTACCTACTAATAGGTAATTAAATTTTAGCCCTAAGTCCATTAATATTTGTTGTAGGTCAAGTTAAAAAAGAAATTCGATTTGTTCCAACCGTCCCCATCCCAGGGGCGGTTGGAACAATGATGGTGGTCAGTTGGAACACATGCAAGTAACACAAAATATTACATTTTAACAAGTTTTAATCATCTTTTTTTCATACTTAAGAATATTATAGGAACTGTCTTACAACAACATTTAAAAATCAACATCCTTATTATAGTTTAATCAGCTTTTGCGTATTTGAGCACACAAGTAAACATCTGCGTACATTATCAGTCTTTTTAACTAAAATATGACCATGTCTTTAACCTTATTTAAATAATTAAGAAAAACAAAACATAAATAAACTCCTTGCATATAAAAAAAAAAACCAAAAAAAAAAGACAACAATCTTAAAGTTCCAACCGTACCCATAAAAATTGTTCCAACCGTCCCCAAGTCCCACTTTAGGCAACAAGCCGTTGTAGAAATTTCTATATTAACAGTACATTAAAACTAAAACCGATAACGTGCTTCCCAATAACCACTTCAAACACAAGTACACTCCTAAAACCAGCACATACATAGAAACCAAGATAATTTGAAAACTCTTAGTGTTGTAGTGTGCGTATATGTACACACACACTCTCTTCATGTAGATGATATATAAATGTATTGTATTATGATAATTTGACACACAATAAACCTTATACTCAAGCAACGAACACATCTTTTACTCTCCACATCACATGGCGATCCTGCCAGTGCGGCCTTGTGCTGCACTGGCGGCGCGCTGCGCCACCAGTCAAGGACTATTAACTTAAAAATAATAATTAATATTAGTGATGAAAACAAGAAACAGTTGGTGATAGTGAAAACAGTGAACAATTGAACTATGAAATTCAGGAAACTGAACTTTTTCTTCTTCGTGGCTGGGTTTTAAAAATATATATACCCGGACTATGAAATAAAATAATTATTGAAAAGCAGAACTCTGTAAAATACGTAAAAAAAAATACAAGTGTTCCTGAAAGAAAAAACACTACAGCAGTGAAAAAACTTTCTCGTCAAAAAAAAAAAACTAAACTAAGTATAATAAAATTAAATGAACTGAAGATCTGTATCGGAAACGGTGCGGTGATGGAGTGTTGTCTGCTGCAGGGAGTTGTTCGTGTCGTGACGATGGGCAGCATCATCAGTCATCAGCAGATGTTTGGAGTGAGCCAGGAAGTGGAAACATAATAGCAACGTAATTATGCTGCAGGAACTATCACCATTTTTGATTATATATTGAAAATAATAATATACTAATTGTGTATAAATTAATTTTGCATTAATAATAATCGGCACGTATCCATTCTCATGGGTTTTAAAAAGTAGTTTATATAGATTTGACTTTCAAATATGTAATTATGTAATAAATAGGTAACCCATTCATTTCATACAAAATTTATATTATAAATCACGCAATCCATTTACTTATATAATTTCTTCGTAACTCAGACGCTAATAGGGCACGACAATTTCAATAGTCATCATAAAAGGAAAGGTATGCAATCGTCTGTTATTTCATATCAAGTTAGGTACTGATTCAATGTGAAGCTTTGTGCACTGTTTTAGATGATTTAAATTTACATCGTAATGAGTTGATTTTTATGAACAGATTTTAGATATTTGAGATTTTACAATTTTACGCAAGTTTTAATTTTTTCTAGGTTTAGATGCTTTTACATTTACTCTATAGATGTGTGTCGTCTTTTGGCCATCTTAGGTCATACATAAGTAATTTAGGGATTAAGGCGACTCCGTACGTGGAATGGTGATTTTTAAAGTCCTAAGGCTCGTAATCTAGCCAACGGAAAAATCTGAAAAAAATATATGTTATTTTTGACTATTTCTTCTAAAAAATTATAGTTGGATTTTTTTTTTAAGCAATAATTACTATGGAAAAAATAATGTTGAAATAGGGTCGTTTTCAATTTTCAATTCCCTAAGGCTTCTAAACTACAAGTGATATTTACACGGCTCTTTCGCAAGAACATTGACAATTCATTGATCTTTAATCGTATTGTTTAAAAGTTAATAAAATGGAAATTCGGTCTAATAAAGCATCAAAAAAACTGAATTTCCGCGAGCGCGGCCGTGCCCGGGCTGCGAGCTCAGTGTAAATCTAACCGTCGAAGGGGAAGGCTGTGTCACTTGCTCTCGCGATCCATCTAGTTACGGAAAATTGTTATAGTACCGGATCTCGCGGAGGTTCGATCTGTCTTCGTGCGTTTGAAGTGTATTTTAGAGAGTGTAGTTCGTTTTTTCACACGACTACGCTATGCGACATAACAAAAAACACTCATTTTCATATAGAATTAAATTCAACTGTTTTTTTTCGTATTTAGGTATCTATTAATTTTAAGTACTTATAAAAAAAATTGTCATTGCTTAGCATTCCCGGACACATTTGGATACTTAGATATTCTCAGTCATGGGCCCACACCAGACAGGATTCCCAGAAAATAACACTTTTGGTGTAGGTTTTAGGGCCCTTCTCTGTGTAATATTAGAGTACCTTAGGTATTTCGGTTAGTAAAAAAAATCTGATAATACAGATATTTAAGTATGATAACGTCTAATGATCTTTATTAATTCAACCCTAAGAGATATGAATATCGTAATGCAAAACAAGTATTGTTCGTTTGAATACCATTGTAATATTCGGTAAAACGCTAATTTACGAATACGAATATTTATTGTAAGTATTCACATTCGTTGCGTCACTAGTACAGTACATGACATATGATATAAAAATACATTATCAAGAATTACAATAATTTTCTTGTTCAAGAAGGCAAGTGACAATTTTGGCATGAGGGCTTATTTATGTAAATATAGTCAGAATACATATTTGCATCAATAAATTTCCCACTTCATATTTAAATCTAAATGAGCGTTAGTAATTATTGACATATCCGCCGGGCCTAGCTAGACATACGAGTACCTAGCCTGGCCATAAGTTCTGTTCCAATTGTTTACCGTTTATAAAATAAAAACCTGATTTTTATTACATATCGTTTAAAAGCCATATATTAATGATCGGATTACAGTTGAATTAATGAAAAAATATATAACTTTATTTAGACTCATCGTAATGCCCGGACTTGATTTTTGACTAATGCTCAGAATTTTTCTCTCTAAGTTTGCCTGAGGGCAATGAAACGATCTTGGATCAAATTAATCGATCGCGGAAGGAACGCCAAAACCCAAAAAGCTTACGTAACTCAGACAACCGCTAAACTAAAGTAGGGCTGACACGTTTGCCGCATGTCAACCGATCTGCAGATCAAGAAATCTACACCCACCCAATAAAATTCGGAACTTCTAAGTTAACGTAAAAAAGAGGCTCTTTATGTCGCAATAAAACGTATCTACGCTGGAAAGGAAAATTATCCAAGAGACACGGAGCTAACTTTACAGGAGATCTAAAAAACTACGAACTTTTTCAAAAAAATAAAAAGTTATTCAATATTCTGTGGACCTACTTTTTAAATGAAGCATTTTATAATGTCGCTTTTGTTATTTTGTCTATTAATGAAATAATTTAAAAATTAGCATCGCTTACGCAAAATGGCTGTCAAAATAGAATTAGATAAAATTATCTAAACGACACGTTTCCCGAGATATTAGTCAGGTAAAATAGTATAATCTACATTTCACACAACAATCAACACAGTAAACAATATCTATGTGCATACGATGCTCATTTTATATAAACAATATCATGTTTTTACATGTTGCTTTTGTTATTTTGTCTATTAATGGAATATTTTAGGATTTAGCGTCGCTTACGCAAAATGGCCGTCAAAATAGAATTAGGTAAAATTATCTAAACGACACGTTTCCCGAGAAATTAGTCAGGTAAAATAGAATAATCTATTACACAACAATCAACACAGTTAACAATATATATGTGTATGCTCATTTTATAGTCAGGTAAATATATAAATGTGCATAAATCAGCATGAAATAAATCAAGAAAAATTATCTAATCGCCTTTGTAGGAAATATTTCAAACATGAAATCTATTTATCGTACAATAAAACCTCACGATTAATGTTTTAATTAGAGGAAAATATTTATTTTCAAACATTAAAATTAATGAAGTGACATTTAAAGTTCTCTAAGACAAAAACTTATGGTCCAATTACGCAAATACAAAAAAAACTGCTTTAGAAATGTTAAAGATTTATCAGATATCACGTGAAATTTAAATTTTATCAATTTTTATGTGTGATCTGCTGAAAGATTTCCAGTAGGTCTAGACCAATGTATGGTAGCAAACGATAGCTATGACTAATGAGAACAGCACAAGAGTTCTCAAGAATTAGTCACTCGGTACTCATTAAGGAATTTTAAATCACGAACTACGTGAAATTTCAAGTTTTACAATTGCAATGAGATAACCTACAACTCTGTGTGGGGTATAAGTGTCTTGTAAGACACTGTTTGAGTGAGATGGCGTTTGGGTCCATCAAGCGAGTCCAAAGTAATGCCTTAGCGCCACAGACACAGATTTACACCGCAGATGGTGGCCTAACGGCCTTTATAAATATATTGAATTACTACTAAATGTGCGATATTTTATAAAACAGAACTGGTAAAGTTGCTTAACTACCAATTTAACGAAAATATTTGTTTTTTAGTACATTCTATGCGACAAATACGACTCAATTGTCATTCAAGCAATTCAAGATAAGCGACAGTAGTCGATCAAAGTCATATCAGGTAAAAAAGGATAAGCGACAATGGTTTCATAGTATCAAAGCAGGTAAATTTGGATAAACGCCAATAGTTAAGATACGACAATCAGGTAATTTAATCTATGTTATTTTTTTTTATAGAATCTTATATCGATTCTGTTTAATAATGTGGAAATACCACATTTTTGCTTTTTGGCTAATGCGCATAAGCATTTTAAACACACATGACACATAGGGCGCTCCAGTAGCGAAGAATTATGGAATCAAAGATTTAGTGTGATTGACGTTACGATATGATAGCTCAGTTGGTAGAGCACTACGCCGGAAACTAAGGGTCGCAGGTTCGAGTCCTGCTTACATTGCAGTGGATCACATTCAATTTTTCTTTCATAATGTATCTTTATGTTAATTTTATCATAAAGACATAGGTAAAATGCCTCAAACGACATTAAAATATATTTTACGATCAGGTAAAAACGGTTAACCAACAAGTGCAAGGTTAGTTGCAATAAAGAAAAATTATCCAAGTTGTTTGATCTGTTTTGACAAATCAGTAAAAAAGCTCTAACGTTCATTATTATGCAAAAAACTTTTTATGTAATCTCCATTTTGCTAAAAAAAAACCTCAAAAATCAAGTCGTTTAGTAGAAAAAAAAGTAGAGATTCTCTAAATCACCGAGGGGATAAGTGACACAAAAGTCATCAGACAGATGTATACGAGACCCAACCCATTCGATGCAGAAAAATCTGCCGATCCCAACAGTGTGTATAACTCAATATCCACAAAAATGTCGCTTAGATAAATTCTCCTTTCCAGCATCGGCATATTTTGACACTCAAGTAAATTACCATTTATAGGGTATCCATTGACCTTGAACATTGAAATTAGCCAAAAAATTCGTCTAGTAAAATATCGTCAATATGAACAAGTATAGGGGAAAATCTGAGAACATTACTAATGTAGTCATAAAAAACTATCACTGTTTATAAGTAGGTAAAGGACGTAAATCCGTTTTCCAACGGTAAAGTAGAGTTTGTCGCTCTATTATTTATAGTTTATCTTTTCATTAGAGCAGCATGACCCGGGGGATAAAGCTGTGCCTCCACTACTATGTTAAAATATCGGTTCATCCGATATGATTTATTTATTAAAAAACGATATTTTTTATTTCTGCATGATTTTACACGTATAATCAAGAATCTTGTCGGCATTTTAACTATTTTTGGTAGGTACCTACACATACAAAAGAAACTAAAGAGTATTTTTCGATTCGAGATTTCCAAATGGCTAATTTCACTTATTTTTTTGGAAAATAGCTTTTACGCATTTTATTTTTAATATTTACTGTAGTGGGTAAATAGATATTTAGTAATCCGCAATAATTATATCATTGTTTAAATGATTTATTTTACTTCGAGATTTTTCAATGCCTTTAAATATTATAAGGTTTATTCGTCTTCAACTCTCGCTCGGACTATGCGAGTGTATGAAGCTGCTTGGACGCCACTCAACGAGATTATGAACGAAGTAATGTTCCGGGGGCGCACGGTCGGCGGGGGGAATAACGTTAGGCTCCGCCCAGATCCTCAAGGACGTTGGGATTAGGAGTCGCCTTAACCTCCTGACGACCAGCATTCATAATTTGTCAATTTAATTTTAGCCTTATGACAAATAGTTGACAGTTAACTATTAATTGAAGTTTATGTACTATGTGCAGGACACGGGAAGTCAGGAGGTAGAAATTATTAGGAATTGTAGTATGAAAAATGCGTTATTTTTGGATATGACAACATTTTATACACGGACGTGACTAAAATAATGAGAGATAGCGAAGTGATATAAACGGGTGAGAGTTTATGATGCAGAGATTATTAAAATAATAAAAATGTACGAGTTTTATTAATATAATAAAAGTAAATAAATAAAAATATAACGATAAAGAAGGAATTTGTCAGTTACAGCAATAGTATTAAAATGAATAAGTAAGTTTCGATAAAGTTTTAGTGTTGGATTTTATTGGTTTGAAGTTTCGTAAATGTTTGGAATTTGATTGTGTATGAAACGTTTTAGAAAGGAAAATGTTCAGTACTTAGAAAACAGGTAGTTGAATACGAATATGCAAATTGATTTAGGAAAAGGATATAGGATGTTCGAAAGTGTTTTTAACCTAGTGTTTGGGAAAGCTACGGCAAATAAGTTTTTCAACGAGCAATTAGCCTGATCAACTAAGAGTTATTGAAATTTTTATATGTTGAAGTTTTCATGAGGTGAGAGTTCTTTGTAAGAAAATATGAATTTTTTTTAGAAGAGAAGGTTATGGAGAATTTATAAGGTAATATGATGAATGCCAATCGTTATCTTCGGCGACCCGAGAGGCGCAGTTGAGCGAGTAGGTATATCTATGACTGTATGTTTAGCAAGGTACACCAGGATACAGGGCAGGCACGGAATCCTTGCCTTCGGATCATGATTTGATCGAGTATCGATTGTGACGAATCTTGGACACATGGAGTGATATTGTATATGGACGTGTTAAAAGAAATGCCTGATGTGAATAAATAAATGATATGAAGTATGTGTGCGCGCACTTAAATAAAAAAAAAAACCTTGTATCCTGAACAATTAAATAAATATTATAAAGCCGGCCACAATATAAATAATGTGCTGTGTACCTTGGTACTTGATAGTGTTGCCAAAGTTGCACGCTAAATATAATTAATAAATGAGGAATAAATAAATAATGATGTCAATGAAAACGAGAGAATAATAACAGCTGTGACAAATACTTAAGTATGAAGTTAATTTCAGAAAAACGACAAATATATAGGTACCTATGAATCCTATGATAGATGAAAGTACGTACGAATTTAATCGGATTATGACATTGGTAGCATAAAATACACTGAATTGAAGAACCTAGGTAGAAAAACAATTGTTAAAGAAATGTTAGTCTTAAAGTAACATTTAGAATAGAACCTAAGGCTAGGTTATTACGTCATCATAGTGGGCGTAATTTAGATTTAATGTTTACTGCATGTAATTTGTGTTTTAAAATTTGTATAAGTTTTCTTTAGTATATAATATAGTATAGTGATATATAATTGAAATATTTAGCTCGCTATCGAAGATTATTCACTTATTTTGGTTTTGTGAACATTTGTGGAACATCGTCTTAGTAAAATTACTTAGTACGTAAAAATAAAAATAAAATATCAGACGTTTTACAATAAAATTTGTAGTATTTTTCTTTTCAAAAGCTGTTTAAATTGTGTTCAATAATTTTCTTCTTATATCAAAATATTTAACAGTAACGGAAAATAGTTCATAGAATAGTTTATAGAAAAAAAAATGTATTCAACATAAATATTCTCACTATAGAGGAATTTAATAACAATAAAAATGTATACATTATAATGTTTACTCGTCCAGTATCAGTACTATGTTATTATAAGTAACGTAGCAGAACATTGATTATTACCTATCATTTAAAAAAAAAACCAGAGCACTATGTATTAATTAATTGGTGAGCATTTATTTTAAAATTTGTATGTTTATTATGAGGATTGTGTATTTTTATTGGCTAATTATTATTTTTTCACTAATATTGTAACTGTAAAAAAAAAACAACATTCTGTCATTTTGCAACTCATACTTGTTTTTAAAAATTTCATGTCAAGATATAAAAAAAAAATAGATCAGCTACAGTTATACTATTTTTTTTTCTTCAGGATGGGAGGTGTAGTGTGCGTATATGTACACACACACACTCTCTTCATGTAGATGATATATAAATGTATTGTATTATGATAATTTGACACACAATAAACCTTATACTCAAGCAACGAACACATCTTTTACTCTCCACATCACAGTGTGAAAATACTTACTTTTGGTCACAAAAACACAATAGGGCCTCCTAGACAAAATCACAGCGCGCGGGAAGCGACGCAACACTGCGATTCGTGTTTATACCTGTCGCCCGCTTCGTTCCCCCCTTGGACCCTTCCCCGCCGCTTCAACGGTTTACGAGATATTCGTGTTGTTCCAACCGTCCTGTGTTCCAACCGTACCCAGTCTACCCTACATTGGATAATGTAGGAAAGGAGAGATGAGGGTCAATTGAATTGAATAGGCAACTCACCTTCTTCAACCCGATTGTGGGGCCGCACTACGCCACACACAACTCTGAAAACATAATATCACACTTTAGTTTGGCCACTAATACCTAGCTTTTTGCTTACATTCTTTCAAGTATTATTGTACGGTTTCATTACCGTACATTTATTTATGCTTACTTGCGGCCTACTTTAGGCCACACGGCAACAACGTATTTATAATAAGTTTCAATTATAATATGGATGAGATTGCTATTAACATCCGAGCACTAAGCATCAAGAGAAAGAATTATTGATATATTTACTTTGTTGTGTTACTATAATAAATTACTTTAACTTTAACAATCTTTCTCCATTCAACAAACATCTAACTACAACCTACAAATCAAGTGTATGAGGCCCGCGAATTTACAAAACCTATACTATTTCAGTCACGATTCAGATTCAAAATGGGGGAGCTTTTGTTTGTGCATATTAGTTAACAATATCTATACTGTTACGGTAAAAAGTAGTCACTCAAATGTATTAGCTTTTTGCTTACATATTTTCAAGTATTATTCACGACAAAAACCTAGTCGAGTTTGGTAACGTCTATATGGAGCAAGCGTGCCGCGGTAGTGGACGAGGAAGCGCATGAACCAAACTGCTACCAGTAAACTAGATTAATGGGTTAGGTTAGGTTAGAACTCCGTCACAACAGCGCGCTAGCCGAGCGAGCGAAGCGAGTGTACCGCGGCAGCGGTCGGCGAAGCGCCAGAAACGATTTGCTACCAGTAAAGTAGGTTAGGTTAGAACTGCGACCATAACAGCTCGCCTCCTGATATAAATTCAACAATTTTATCACGATTTTAGACTAAATAATATGGCCTAATAAGAGTACCTATCAACTGAAATAATTCTAAACGTAAAAAAAATGCTTAGCCATTGGCATGAACGGTAATTTATTGAATACAATCGGAGTCGTTACTAAAGTATTATCACGTATTATTCAAGTTATAGACCGCAACAGACTAGCATTTGTACCAGCAATATCCGTATGAATTTAGTTAATAAAGTCTATACGATTTCAGTAAATTTCTGTACTATACCAGATTAGGGTTTTGTTAAGTTTTGTCCAAACAAAAGCTAATCTGGTTCAGTTCGCATCTGAACCCTATCAGTATAGGCTTTGTAAAGACGCATGAGGCCCAGCCCATACAATTATATATATACGATAAAAAACTAGTGGACAGCGTATACACTATTTACCTGCAGAGCTATGTTACATTGTAGTCTTTGCTGCAGAGATTCACTATCCAAGAGTTATCAGACATTTTCTCGCACACGATCACACGACACAAAATTTTCAATTTTTTTTCTATAAATGTGTCAGTCACACGGCGGAATGGAGGTTCGCTTATAGAAAATGACAGCGTCCCCGTCCCCCGCGCCTCCTACCGCGATTGTGCGCTTGTCAGTGTCATTCTGTTGCTGTCTTGAAGTGTCTTATCTTGTCACTTGTCAGTTACAGTTTCAAAGTTGATCGAGTGAAGTTGTGCGTTGATTAATTTCCGTAACTTATCCTCTTAACTTTTGAAACCGTAATTAGAGCTTGCAATTATGTACAATAAGTGCTGTGTTGTGAGCTGTGGTAGTAGGCGAAAGGACGTCAATTTGTATAGGTTTCCAAAATCTGAGATAGGACTCAATAAATGGTTACAGTGTGTGAATTGCGAGAGATTGCGAAGTTTGAGCTTCCAGGATCTTCGCAAGCATTTTGTGTGTGAAAAGCATTTCGATAAGAGGTTCCTTGCCTCTAGACATGTGAGATCTCGTCTACGTGTTGGCGCGTATCCAACATTATTTACACAAAGCGAGATTGCTAGCGGTGTTCCTGTTCAAAACAACGACAACACGGGTAAGTTTCGACATTTTAAGATTTTTCATTGATTTAATACTATAGCGTAGTAGCAGCTAGAACCGTGTGTTAATAAATTTCTTTCTTATGAAATACATTATTTGGAAGCGCCGAATGCCTTGGACGTTGGTGAATGTGTGAAGACAAATCAAAATACTGTTGTATAAATACTATGCTATAGTTTTGATTTGAGATGGGATGCCAAATGTTCATGTCATTTTACAAATGATCATTCTACTGCAAAGCCTGATTAATAATGATAGGACTTCTCTTAAAGCCCTGCAAGCTTTGTTCACTATAAATACATTTTATAATTTTCAGAAAATGCAATTCATATCGACCATGATTATTCCAAAAAGCGACGGCATGAAGATCATTCTTACTGCAAAATTGAAGTAGCAGAGAAACGCTTAAGAAAGGAAATTGGTAAGTCACTGACATGAATCATATTGTTTTTCTTTCTATGTCTTCAACACTAGCTACTGAGTAAAAAATACCACATGGTGGTTAAATTTTATCATATTATTTCACCTGTCTTCTATTGTGCTCTCATTGAAAATAAACAATTATTATTAGTAGTTTTTTTTTACATCCTTCATAAAAAGGTACAATACATTTCAAAACCCAAACTTTTTTTCATAAAAAAAGTCATTTTAATCATGTGGTATTTTTTTTTCTGTTATGATGTAGTGAATTCATTGTTAAGAGCCCTATTGTATTTTTGGTAAAAAAAAAGCATCAGTTACGAATTTTTGATGTTGTACTTCAGAAACGGAAAATATGTTTTCTATTATGATTAGTTATTTGCACAAGTTAGTTCCTCAACGTTAGTAGTAGTTAGTGGCCTCAAATTTGCAGTATTACGTATTACTAAATACTGTACCTGATTATTTTCTGATGAGCATGCAGTCATAAGTTTGTACCCTTGAATCTTTATGATGTTATATGAAAGGCCAGTTGCTTAAATGTTTTGTCACAACCAGAATATATCCTTAGTGTACATTGTGGCCTCAAATTTTCGTATTAAATCGTGTGCGAGCGCATGCGGTGAACGGGCTCATAATTGCAATAAAGTTGTAATTGGCCTTTTCTTACTATAGCCTCCTGACGACCAGCATTCATAATTTGTCAATTTAATTTTAGCCTTATAACAAATAGTTGACAGTTAACTATTCATTGTAGTTTATGTACTATGTGTAGGACGGTGGAAGTCAGGAGGATAGCCTAATTTACTCATGTTGAATTTTAGTATTACACACTGTAGTTAGTTGTATTCATGCGTGTCCATTCTGTATGTTGTACTATTAAGTATTTTGTGGTGTAAATGAACTTGAATTCTATTTATAATGAACAAGGTCCGGATTTTTTCATAGCAAATGTCAAACTTTGAGAGGGTTCAACCAAAGTGTTTTATCGACTATCGATAAATAATTTTCACTTAATGAAACATCGTTAAAGTATTGCATCGTTAATCAGGCTTTTGGATATATATATATATATATATATATATATATAAATTTTTGTAAAACATATTTTTTAGAAAATAGACATATGTATATTCCGTTTCTAATTTATTTAAGTATGGAGTTGTAAGTTGTAAAAAGTGTTAATTTGAACATGTCTAGTTTCTAAAGTACAAGTTTTACAGAAACTTTAATTTCCCTATATTAAACCTTGTTTAAACACTTCATGCTTCATGTTATTAATAATAAAAATGGTCAACCGCATCTTACATTTTTCATAAAATTTCCAAAGTTATATTTTATATGCAGTTGTATGGAATAAAATAATGAAGTCCCTAATTGACTGAACGCCACTGTATTGTATTTATCCAAAATTCTGATTTCATTACTTTAACGTTGTTTCTTTAAGTGAAAACTATTTATCGGTAGTCGATAAAACACTTTGGTCGAACCCTCTCAAAGTTTGATTTTTGCTATGAAGAATTCCGGACCTTGATAATGAACATTACATGCAAACTTAAATTATGACATTTGGCATTTCATTTCTTTCAGAATTGGATGTTATGCAATCTACACCTCATGCAGCCCAGCAAGATGTAGAACACGTTGTAACCTCTACACCTCATGCAGCCCAGCAAGATGTAGATCACGTTGTAACCTCTACACCTCATGCAGCCCAGCAAGATGTAGAACACGGTGTAACCTCTACACCTCATGCAGCCCAGCAAGATGTAGAACACGTTGTAACCTCTACACCTCATGCAGCCCAGCAAGATGTAGATCACGTTGTAACCTCTACACCTCATGCAGCCCAGCAAGATGTAGAACACGTTGTAACCTCTACACCTCATGCAGCCCAGCAAGATGTAGATCACGTTGTAACCTCTACACCTCATGCAGCCCAGCAAGATGTAGAACACGTTGTAACCTCTACACCTCATGCAGCCCAGCAAGATGTAGAACACGTTGTAACCTCTACACCTCATGCAGCCCAGCAAGATGTAGAACACGTTGTAACCTCTACACCTCATGCAGCCCAGCAAGATGTAGAACACGGTGTAACCTCTACACCTCATGCAGCCCAGCAAGATGTAGAACACGGTGTAACCTCTACACCTCATGCAGCCCAGCAAGATGTAGAACACGTTGTACCATCCAATCTACCTTCCACATCTGGCATTAACAATCTGACAGAAAAACCAATTGCCAAAGGTTAGAGATTCATCAGTAACCGATATGCCTGTTGAACTTCATATATGTAAATTTTTGAGATAAAATAATGCAATTACATTACATTCATTCTAATCGCTTCCTTTGCTGGTAGTATGTATAACGTAAAACCTCATCCATTCACTGATTAGGATTATAATTACTTACATTAATCATTATATGACATCATTTGATTGACTATCAAATAAAAGTATATGTTTTAGTTACAGATGTGGGGTCTACTCCGAAATCATCTAAATCGTTACTACGAAGAAAACGTGTCATTTCAAAGAAAAATACACTGACTCCACGCTGTGCAAGACTTTATCAAGAATATTTCAAGTCTAGAAAACAATTGGAATTTAGCAAAAGGGCTAAAAGAGCGATGAAGTTCTCAAAACATGAAAGTTTTGAAAAACTCACGAAAAATATTAATCCTTTGGCGAAGAAAATATTGTGGATGCAAATAAAGCAGTGCACTAAAAAAACCAAAGGACGACGGTTTACCGACGAAGAGAAACTTATTGCATTATCCATCATGAAGCAAAGCCCAAAATCTTACAGAT
Source organism: Apotomis betuletana (assembly GCA_932273695.1). Classification (NCBI taxonomy): domain Eukaryota; kingdom Metazoa; phylum Arthropoda; class Insecta; order Lepidoptera; family Tortricidae; genus Apotomis; species Apotomis betuletana. The sequence continues at coordinate 26,799,143 of OW026301.1, forward strand.
TCCTTCATAAAATATTTATACTGCCATCAACATATACTCTCAATAAGATGGTTGCAGGGTTGAGTGTTGAGGCTGGTATCAATGCTCAAATCTTAGAAGCAGTGAAACAAGAGGTAAATTTTTTCAAGTTATTTTTATTTATTTTTTAACTTAATCTTACTACTATGAATGGAAATTGTTTTACTCGACGCCAGAACGGCTGAACGAATTTGTATGAAATTTGGCACAGAAATAGAGCATAGTCTGCATAAGCCTTAATGTCGAAAATGTTTACAGCTGTTGTGGCCTGTGGGATACATTTGTTTAAAGTGATTTATGCCTTCTCAGCGAGGGCTAATATCTTGCTATTACAGGTACCCTGTGACCAATTGTGGGGCGATTATATAATAGGTTAAATGATATAACGCTATTTTAATCGTCTTGGAAACTTTAATTATATAGTGTAACGAATCGTTAAAAAAATGTCCTACAACATTAATGTAAAACATAACGTGGTTACTTTCAGGTCGTGAAATGGGAAGAAAATAAAAAATTCTGCTCTATTCTCTTTGATGAGGTAGCTTTGGAACCAGGTTTGACGTATGACAAACATAAAGATTATATAAAAGGATTTGTTGAGCTCACAGAAAAAACGAATGACTTTGCTGATCATGCTCTAGTATTCTTGCTTCGAGGTGCTATTCACAAGTGGCAGCAACCTCTGGCCTTTTATTTTTGCAAAGGGGCAACATCCGCGGTGCAGTTAAAAGTTATTATCAAACAAATAATAGCTGCCGTGTGCAATACAGGACTCTTACCAGTAGCACTAATTAGTGATCAGGGCACCGCATTCCAATCAGCTTTAAAGAGCCTTCAAGAAGATACACGGAGAGAACAAATCCTCGCAGGACATAAAATTGGTAAGCTTTCATTGTAATACCTACGTAATCTATGGTTCTAACATTATTTTTCGCTTTCGCTGCCAGACTACTAAATCGATTTTGATGAAATTTGGAAGGAAGGTGGATTGGGAGCTAGGAAATGAATACACAGAATATTTTTATTACCGGAAAAAGGCACAGTTTCCTACGCGGACTATGTTGCGGACAGAAAGCTAGTATTTAATTAATAGTTAAATATTAGTTTTCTTTAATAACAGCGCCTCAGCCTAGCCATACAGAGACTACAGAGGCAATGCGGCCAGCGGTCCTGGAATGGAACGATGCCACGTTCAATTACAACTTAACAAAGTAGTGAATATATTTATTTATTTATATAATACGAAAATAAGAAACATTTAAATTGTAATACTTACTTCAATTTTGTTTTGTTTCAGATGATGTCATTACAGTTAATGGCCATACACTTAGTGTCATTTATGACCCACCCCACCTCATAAAAGGATTGAGAAATAACTTTCTGACAAAAAATATGATTTATAACGGGAAAGTCTCAAAGTGGAGCGATATTGTAGAAGTCTACAAAACTGATTGCAATCATGCACATGTCAGATTGCTGCATAAATTAAATGACGAACATGTTATTCCAGAAAAAATAAAGAAAATGAAGGTGAATAAGTTAGCTAATATTTTCTTTTAAGTTCAATACTTTATTATTATTTGTGTATGTGTATGACCTATCTGTCTTTAATATTTTGTTTGTCGTTTATTTATTATTTCTCAAATTACTTAAAGTTCTTATCTCACCACCTACTATTTTCTGTTTAATTTTGTTTTCTCCGCTACCCAAGGGTTATCTGGAAGAGATCACTCTTTAGCGATAAGACCGCCTATTGTCTGCAATTATTTAATTTCTCATGTAATATTTTTCTTGTTGGTGTGCAATAAAGTATTGTTGTATTGTATTGTACTTTTTGTGATTATTAAAAATTTACAGTTATTTTCATTGATACTTTCATATACAAGAGTTTTTTATTCTGTTGATACCTTAAGTTCAAATTCTCACTTGTGGAATAGTAACTTTTAGCTGAAGCTACTATTCTCTTGCTATAAGTATGACCTCAATCAAGGCATTACGAGTGCTCATTTAAATATTGGCATTTAACATAAAGTGTACTTTATTTCAGATGAAAAACTGTGTTAAGAGTCCGCAGCAAGCTCGATTCTTCATACAAACGTAGTTACGTCCTTATTTTAATATAACATGTCACATTATCATGAAATTCTCTAAATATAATGAGATAAGATATATCTACGGCTAAAACTAGTTTATGACTCTTGAAATGTTAATAGAAAGAAAATAGAGCGAGTACAAGTTTTGCATTTTTAGACCCCAGAAAGTTGTTCAGTTTGGCGGCATACTACGACCAAAATATAGTTTAGATTGAAGTCAAAACCTATTTCCGGTGTCGATTAAACTATGCAGTTTGATAAGAAAAAAGATTTATCAATATTGATCTCGTAGTTTTAAAATGAGAGCGTAACTACGAAAACCTTAAAATAAATTACAAAAAATTGTTGCGAAACTGCAGCGAATTACTCTAGCGCGGGGAACGGTCCGGGGGGGCGGCGGTAAGCACCGCCCTTATCATAGCTACTCCTAGCCAGCCTCGCGCAACTCTCAAGGTAAAAAACGATCGACAACGGCTGTATGAAACGGAGGTGAATTTTTTACCTAAGTTTGAAAGAACGTTGAAACCTACAAAGCATTAGATAATTGGCGACAATCGAATTTAGGCGGGTTGTACTTCAGCCGCCATTTTTGTCCGCCATGCCATGTTAGATGACGTTTCTATTTTGTTGTGTAGTCTGTCACTTCTGTCAAGGTTCTGCGATCTTTTCAAATAATTCAAATTTCACAAATAATCTAATAATTTGCATTCTTTGGGTGTAGTGGTCGTCTAGAAGGTACACAAGACAATCACAATTGCAAAAATGAGTGGATTGAAAAGGAAAAAGTGCGAAATATGCAGAATGAAAACGTGTCGAATGGACGGTCAAAAAATACTATTCATGGCAAGATTTCCACCGTTCGAAGATCGGTAAGTAAAAAATATACTTAATTACTGCGTGTTATAACCATGTTAATCGTAAGTTTCATTGAAAACTTGGTATTTCGGGTAAAATAATACATACCCTTATACGTATGTAAACAATAGTGCTGTATGTAAGTTTTATCGATAATTTTCATTTGAAGTGAAAAATACCTGGGTAAACACGGAATATCTTTCTTCAAGCAAAAGCCTATTGGTATGTGTACTTATACAAAAGTGTGCACTTGAATACAGCTGTTAAAGCCGTCTCAGATGAGAGGATAAGACATTATTATCACTACTTTTTATGCCAGTTTGAGTTAGATTATGGTCACAGAAATATTTTACGAAAAATCTTCAATGGACTATGAATGGTACGGTTTCATCTGGACAAACAGATTCATTTTTACTCTGTAATTTTCTGTTTACCCTGTATTATTTGTGTTGCAGAACTTCCAACCTGGAGCACAGACTGGAGTGATGAAACGGCTTTTTTCGTCTATGTTTATCAGCAAGCCAAGCAAAGTTTGAACGAAATAAAATTATTTGCACACTTGTTTTTTTTTATGAAGTCAGTAACCTAAAGTAAACCAAATGTTTACATTGAAGCGAAATATTTAATGATTTAAATTACCGGAAAGCCGTTGGAGACGCGGGTGCGAATGCGAACCCCGCCTGAACCATTTTTTTTAAATACCGATATCGATAATTCGATAATTTGTGTAACATGTGACATCCCTATTTTGTTCTTGATGTTGGCATTATGTCATGAGTTTGCTTTTTGTATGGCACTCCCGTCTCTTAAAACGTAGTGATTACATACTCTTTGCTCCTAGCGCGCTCTCGCTTTACTGCTAGCGCCCTGTCTTCCTCTAGGTGAAACAACAACATTTTAAAGCGTAAGCGCGCGATCTCAACGCGGAGTTGAGCGGACCTTGCTGCGGACTCTTAAAGCGTTGAGTAAAACGATGGCCGCTACGTTAGCATACACCGCTCAGTTTTGTAAGTATGAATTATACAACTAGGTACCTATTAATTAATGTGGACATTCTGTGACTGTAAGTAATATTTTCTTTATTGTTGTAGCTCAATACGTGAATGGTGATAAAGTTAGCCCAACTTTAAAAAATACGTCGGAAATGGTGTCTTTCCTAGACGACCTTTTCGACTCCGTCAATGGAGCAACTCTATATAGCAAAAAAAATAAAGGAAAACCACTGCGCCACGCAGTGACACAACAATCGCCGAATCATGAATTCTGGAAGGAAGCTGTCGCGGAACATCGCGAATCCTTAGCAGTCGGTGAGTTGCACCAATTTAATTGAATGAATTATAAATTATGTCTTTTTACTAACTGGCAACACAATAACCTATATTTTAGTCTATAGGTTAATAAAAGAAAAAAGTGAGTAAAAATGGCGGCAAAGAGGAGTGAGTGACTTGACGTGGAATGGAAAAAAGGAGAACGTGGGTGCTGGTGAGTGCTTGCTATTTTCTACCTTTGATTCTCAATAATGGTCGGTTGCGGGACACAGCTTCGGTTTTATCAAAGTCCACAAACAATCATAGTACCTACGGTGTATGAGTCAGTCACAAGTCTACAACCGCCGGTTGTGAGACAATTCAGTTATAACTCGTCCAAGAGTTACGTTCAATACAATACAAGTAAGAGACTCGTACGGAACCAATGTGAGGCAAGGGTAAGACTATAGGGGGTTGGCAATGGAGGTCTTACGGGGAGCCTAGGGCTCCCCCACAATGTCTCGAGCAGGAGATTGTATACAGGCAGTTTGCATGTAGTAGTTGCTACTCGTCTCTACAACCACATAGTTGTGGCGATCTCCGTGATGTCATTTGCTCGTTACGACGAGGCAAGACCGTAGCCGTGCAGAAGCCACGGGTCACTCGAGACGAATAACAATAAACGGGTCCGTAGTTTCTCACACAAGACTTCTGTAACAAAGATACTTTGAATACAAAGCTGAGTCCCGAAACCGAATCATAATTGTAGATACTCAAGCTATATTATTATTGTCGTGTATTACATCCTTATTTATTAACGCCGCGACAATAAAAATTGGTGGAGTTGTGCTGGGATCCTTTTGCAATTACTGAGTAGGAAAATACGAGGTGGGAGCCGGATATGTTTCCAGTTACCTCACCAGTAGTAAATGTAAACTGATTCCACGATAAGAGCTTGTGGTCACGCTGATAGTGACCGTAGTAGTGCCCCGTTGCCCAGTACCGGCTGTAAAACAGACTATCTCGTGGCACTACACTGAAGGCTTTATGTCAGCCATATCAAGACGGAAGTCCCGTTGGCCAAAGTAGAGGCCGTTTATAAATTCGTGGAGCCAGTTAGACAAGTAATGAAACCTTTTTTGGGTTACACAATAATTCCTGCTCGGTGGCGCAAGGTTACCCAGTATGAAGAAACGGATTTATTTATGTTTACATTTTACTGTCGTACCGTCTACTTACCAATTCAATTTGATTTTTTAACTTGATGGCTACTGTCGATTGGGACAATTCTGCCAGCGTCAAGGTTAACTCGACTAAAATCGAACAGTGTGTTAACCCCTTAATAATAATAATAATAAAAAAAAAAAAACATTCGGATACATTTCGCACGGTAAGTTTCCTAATCTATGTTGACTATTAAATAATATACGCAAAATTACTTTGTTTTATTTTAGTATAAAGTTATATTCTAATAGACAATTGTGGTATCATCTATTTTGCCTTGCCTCGAATTTCCGCTTAATATTAAGTAAATGAGAAACGTACTTACGAGGAGTCGGAAATTCGATAGTGTACATGACGCACTCGCCGAGAGTGTAAGAGTGTCACTACAAGTTTTATTTTTACTGGAACTAGCTAGTGTTTCCGATCGCAAAAGTTACCGCGCATTCGGAGTTTGAACTGTCAAAGTGAAAATTTTGTGTTTCGCAGGTCTTGTTGTTTTTAAGTTTAAATGAGAACTATGTATTGTTATCAAAAAGAATAGAATAACTATATACTATTGCAGTATTCGTTTTTACTGAAAACAAGGATCGTTGTTATTTGTGTCGGAGTTGAGTATATAATAGCGACAAAGAAGCACGGTGAATCCCGTTTTCGGCGAAGGAGACAAGGTTTTCTTCCATAAAAAGAGAATTGGGAACAATCAAGTAAGAATTTTATGATTTAATTTTAAAGGTTCAAAATCTAAATCGCTTTTAGCGATGGGACCGCCTATTGTTTGCATCTGTCGTCCAAGTGTTGTTTGTGTTATATCTCTTGCTGAGGTATGCAATAAAGCGTAGTCTCTCTATTCGAGTTAAGTAATGAAGGGAAGGTATTTACTATGTCTTTTGTCACAATTTCAGTCAGCATCAAGATGGATGAAGCCTTGCAATCACGATTAATGCTACGACATCAACAAATACTGGATCTAATGGCTAAGGCTAATAAGGTTGTGCTCGAGGGAGAGGAGATACGGCTGGCAAATTTAACACAAATGCGCATACATCTTAAATTAGCTATTGGCGCCCTAGAGAGAGAGACTTATAAGTATATAGAGAAGTGTGGGAGTACAGATATTTCGTCCCAATGTATGATAGAACAGACAAAAGCTGAAGAAATTCTATCTCGCTTGGAATGCTTACATGAGATGAGCTCCGAATCCAACAAAGGAAATAACCAACAATCAGCAAGGCTGCCAAAATTGGATCTTATAAAATACAACGGAGATATCCTTAAATTTACTGAGTTTTGGGATCAATTTGAAAGTAATGTGGATTCCCGAAACCTCAAAGATGTGGACAAACTGTCATACCTTCTTGCGTCCCTGCAAGGTGCAGCATTGGAGACAGTAGAGGGGTTATGTATCACAAACGACAATTATAAGGTTGCAGTAGATACATTGAAGGAGCGTTTTGGTTCAAAGGAAAAAGTAATTGATGCACACTATAATGCGCTGCTTAATATAAATAAATGTAGCAGTGATGTCCAAAGTTGCCGGTTGACAATCAATGTCATTGACAAACACTTACGTGTCCTGCAAAACCTGGGGGAAAATACAAATAATAGTCATCTCCGAGTCCTGCTGAGCAATAAGTTTCCGGAGAAGGTAATGTACCAGGTGCATCTTCTTTCATCTGGTGACCATAGTGTTGACAAATTGCGGCTAGTATAGGTCAAGTAATAACAGCAATGGAGCGCTCTGGACCTGACGGTGCAACAGTAGTTCGACCATTGGAAGATTCAGTGCCTTCGACATCAACAGCTTCATTGCAGGTGGGCATGTCAATGTCAAAACAAGGTCAAAAACGCAAGATTCCTTTTTCTAACAGACAAAGTAAAGGTATAGCTCCAATAAAGAAGGTTAGAAAGCAGTGTATCTTTTGTAATGACACACATTATAGTAATCAGTGTCAAAAAGTATCAAGCTTGAAAGAAAGAAGAGAGAAACTTCGTGGTAGATGCTTCCTTTGTTTTAAAATTGGACATAATGCAAAGGCATGTAAAATCAAGAAAACCTGTTTCTTTTGTAAAGGTGCCCACAATAGTGCCCTGTGCTTTAAGGACATGAAAAATAAACAAGGCCAAGACAAAACAATAGAAACTGGTAAGTTGCCATTTGTTAATAACACTATATTGATTGAGAAAACCAATCACATGGGTCGAGATACTGTCCATACTTTGAGCAACCCTATTAAAGAAAAATCATTTTTACAGACGGCGGTGGTGACAATCCAAAACAACAATAAACAACTGACCTGCAGGCTGATTATGGATAGTGGGTCTCAACGCAGCTATGTCACCACCAGATTAGCCAATAAGTTAAGTATTACTCCAGACAGAGATGATTTTCTTACCATGTATACGTTCGGATCCAGCTCTCCAAAAACAATACATAGTCCATCAGCTGAAATAAATATAAAAACAAAAAGGGGTATTTCCAAAGAAATTAGAGTAAATCTGGTACCTCACATAGCAGATAAAATACCGATTGTAAATATTGATATTAATAAGGAAGTGGATTTCCTGGCTGATGACGACTCTGAAGGAGAAGAGATTGATTTACTTATAGGAAATGATTATTACTTTTCTTTTATCAAAAATGAGCGTACTCAACTAAATGATTTAATTTTAGTAAATACTGATTTCGGATGGATTACTTCGGGCAATGCAGATCAGACAGAACAAAATTCCTTATCATTTATAACTTATTACTGCCAGTGTTATGATAACAACCACCGCTACTTCACTGAACCTGACCTACCACTGAGAAGCGTAGACATGAAATTCCTGTGGAGCTTAGAAAGTATCGGTATTACAGATTCTCCTAAGACAACTAGAGAAGAAGAAGCGGTTAAATGTTTTAATGATACAGTGGTTTATAATAATGGCAGGTATGAGGTTAAGTGGCCATGGATAGAATACCCACCTGAGCTACCAACGAACTACAGCCTATCCTTAGGCAGATTAAGAAGTTTGTTACGGCGATCAGATGAAATTACCCTTAATGAATACCATCGGATTTTAAAAGAACAGTTAGATGCAGGTATCATAGAAGAGATAGAACCTCAGACAATACCAATTTACCAAGTAAATCCTCCGGTGCACTATCTACCTCATCACATGATAAAACAAACAGGAAGAAGTGGTCGCATTGTCTATGATGCTTCAGCAAAAGTTAAAAATTGCAATAGTCTTAATGAATGCATGTACCGAGGCCCCTCATTACTAGAAGATCTAACATCATTACTGCTGAAGTTTAGAACTGGAAAGGTAGGGATTACTGCTGACGTGGAAAAGGCGTTTTTACAAGTCGGGCTGCAAAAAGAAGACAGGGATGTAACGAGATTTCTCTGGATAAAGGACCCGACTAAGGAGCCAACTGAAGATAATATACGTCATTTCAGGTTCTGCAGAGTACCCTTCGGAATAATTTCCAGTCCATTCCTACTGACAGCGACAATTCGTTACCATATAACTAAAACCAATGAACCACTTCTAACAAAAATTGCAGACAAGTGTTACGTTGATAACTTGGTCACCTCCCTTGAATCCCTTGACAAAGCTTTACAGTTATATGATGAAACTGAAACAGTATTCAATGAGCTCTCTATGAATATCAGAGACTGGGTATCAAACGATGAGGAATTTTTGAAGATGATCCCTGAAATAAAAAGAGGAAAACCTGAAGACAAAATAAAGATTTTAGGATTAAATTGGAACCTAAAAGGAGACACACTGCAGCTTAGAGTCGAAGACAAAGCACTTGATGCTCAAGTCAAAGATAAGTTGACCAAGAAAGACGTCCTTAGAGCCCTTGCTCGTGTCTATGATCCGTGTGGATTTGTCTCGCCTCTGGTTCTACCAGCTAAATTGCTATTTCAAGAACTATGTATCTTAAAGTTTAAATGGGATTCTCCTTTACCGGATGAAATTGTGCAAAGGTGGAAATCCATTAAAGAAAAATTAAGATCTGCAAAAGATATTACCATACCGAGACATGTAGGAAATAATATGCAAGAAGGACCAAAGCAGTATGAGCTCCATGTATTTACCGATTCGTCTATGAATGCATATTCAGCTGTTGCTTATTTACGCATCCTGTGTGGAAAAAGGATTCAGACTGCATTCCTAATGTCCAAATCGCGTGTAACACCGGCTGAAGATAAAGACAATTTGAAAATTCCTCGCTTGGAACTACTAGGTTACTTGATTGGAAGCAGACTGCTGAAGTATTTGAAAAATAATCTTAATCTGACCATCAACAAGCAATACTTATGGACTGATAGCCAAGTCGTACTTCATTGGCTTAAAACCAATAACTTATTACCACCCTTTGTGAAGCGACGTGTCGATGAAATAAATCAACTCAAGGATGTCGAGTTTTGTTACGTAAGCACAAACGAAAACCCTGCTGACATAGGTACGCGCCCAGAATTGTGGCAAGAAAAAAAGTCTTTGTGGTTTTCGGGCCCTTCTTTCCTCTTAAAAGAATCCAAATCTTGGCCAAGCAGTAGATATTTAAATGTACAGACTCTTTTTTCGGTCGGGGAGGCCCTGGACATCATAGAAGGTCCAGAGATGGTAATGAAAGGATATGAAATAGAACCACCTGACTATCTAACAGAAGAAGACCAAGAGATGGGTCCCCAAGGCGTACCAGAAATGATTGGTAACACAGAAGCTGAAACCAGTACCACAGAAGTGTTGAGAAAATTACAAAAGAAACATTTCCCTGATGAAATAAATGGTAAAAAGACGCATCTGATGAGAAACTTAGATCTGTTTCTCGATATAGATGGAATTCTAAGATGTGGTGGTCGTATGAAAAATGCTAATTGGTCATATGATAAGAAACATCCAATACTTATCCCAAAAATATCTGAATTTACCACTAAAGTCATACAAGATGCCCATGACAAGAATTACCATGTTGGCCCTTCACACACTCTGAATATCATACGTGAACAATACTGGATCCCGCAAGGAAAAATCCAAGTGACAAAGGTCATAAGAAAGTGTGAAAAATGCCTAAAACAAAGTGGAGGACCGTATAAACTACCTCAAACTCCAGCATTACCTCCGGAACGGGTTAATTACAGCTCTCCATTTACGTTCACAGGAATAGATTACTTTGGGCCGATGTATGTCAATACCTTGAGCGGTAATAGGGAAAAAAGGTGGATCTGTCTGTTCACGTGCTTGGCAGTTCGCGCCGTCCATTTGGAAGTGGTCAAGGATTTGACTGCAACGGAATGTCTCCTTGCAATAAGGAGATTTGTAGCGGCCAGAGGCACACCAGCAGCCGTAATTTCAGACAATGCTTTACAATTTAAACTGACCTCTGAAATATTAATCAACGCGTACTGCACGGAGAACAAAATGAGGTGGAAATTTATTCCTCAATTAGCCCCGTGGCACGGTGGCTTCTATGAAAGGCTGGTGGGAATCGTAAAGCATTGCCTAAGGAGGACACTGGACAAACATTTGTTGAACGATAGCCAACTATCTACAGTCATCAAAGAAGTCGAAACAGTCGTGAATACAAGGCCTTTGACGAGCGTAGGAGCAGACTTAGAATACGTTTTGAGGCCAGTGGACTTCCTGACACTAGGTAAATGTCTGGAGTTGACTCCCTCAGACAAAATGACTTGTGTGGATGGTACAGCTACAAAAATCGACCTTATACAAGGATGGAGAAGAGGTCATATAGTTTTAACAGAATTCAAAAGGATGTTCCAGGAACAATATCTACCCAGCCTACGTGAGAAGCACAGATATTCTGTTAAACAACCTCGTGTGACGTCAGACAGAACACCAAAAATTGGCGACTTAGTTCAAATAAAAGAGGAATCAAAAAATAGAAGTAATTGGAAAGTTGGCAAGATAACCTCCTTAATAACAGGACAAGATGGACAACATCGTGTAGCAAAGGTAAAAGTTGGTAATTCGGAGTTCATTCGATCTCTTGGACACCTGTATCCCCTAGAGATTGAAAACAACGAAGAAGAGACGCAAGCGCCTGAAGTGATAAGCCCAGAAACGCCGATAACAATGCGCAATAATGATCCCATTGAAAATCCAATAGATCCTATGCCTGTGACTATAGATGCCGAGCCTCCGCAAAATACCTACAATCCATATACACCGCAACTTGACAGTGCCGACTTACTTGAACAAGGACACACAACAACAAGCGAGTTTGACATCGAGGAAATACCACCACCCGCTTTGCAAAATTCAGATAATGCCCCAGATAGCCCAGCCGACGAGGGTGCGTTGGCATATAGTCCAAGACCAGGGAGACAAGCGGCCATTCGAGCACGAGAAAGGATCGCTGAATGGACTCGCAACTTGGCGATCCTGTTGCAATAGTCTGGTTTTTTTGCCGTCGGGAGTGTCGCGGAACATCGCGAATCCTTAGCAGTCGGTGAGTTGCACCAATTTAATTGAATGAATTATAAATTATGTCTTTTTACTAACTGGCAACACAATAACCTATATTTTAGTCTATAGGTTAATAAAAGAAAAAAGTGAGTAAAAATGGCGGCAAAGAGGAGTGAGTGACTTGACGTGGAATGGAAAAAAGGAGAACGTGGGTGCTGGTGAGTGCTTGCTATTTTCTACCTTTGATTCTCAATAATGGTCGGTTGCGGGACACAGCTTCGGTTTTATCAAAGTCCACAAACAATCATAGTACCTACGGTGTATGAGTCAGTCACAAGTCTACAACCGCCGGTTGTGAGACAATTCAGTTATAACTCGTCCAAGAGTTACGTTCAATACAATACAAGTAAGAGACTCGTACGGAACCAATGTGAGGCAAGGGTAAGACTATAGGGGGTTGGCAATGGAGGTCTTACGGGGAGCCTAGGGCTCCCCCACAATGTCTCGAGCAGGAGATTGTATACAGGCAGTTTGCATGTAGTAGTTGCTACTCGTCTCTACAACCACATAGTTGTGGCGATCTCCGTGATGTCATTTGCTCGTTACGACGAGGCAAGACCGTAGCCGTGCAGAAGCCACGGGTCACTCGAGACGAATAACAATAAACGGGTCCGTAGTTTCTCACACAAGACTTCTGTAACAAAGATACTTTGAATACAAAGCTGAGTCCCGAAACCGAATCATAATTGTAGATACTCAAGCTATATTATTATTGTCGTGTATTACATCCTTATTTATTAACGCCGCGACAATAGAAGCCATTGAAAAATTGAACAAAATCAAATTTATTGATGGTAGTGGGAAACAAACATCTGCCTTCCTTGAAAAACTGGGTCGTAACTTTAAAAAGTTTTCAAAGATTGTGGCAGTTCTTTAAAGAAAAAAATATTACAATTATGCGCCCGCGATATTTTAATTCTGATCCAATAGAGAACTTCTTTGGACAGGTGCGGGCGTATAATTTTAGAAATAATGACCCAAACTGCCACACTTTCGTAAGTACTTTTAGATCACTGTTAATCACAAGATTCATTCAATTTCATTCCGAGAGTTATAATTGTGAAGAGGATTCAGGGGAGCAGCTACTGAAATTAAAAGCTCTATTAATAAGAAAAGAAAGGGATGAGGAAAACCTCGAGCATGTTATTGGCTCTCCTGAATCCTCTAATATTGACCGGGTTGAAGCAAATATTCCCACAAGTGCCAGAGATGAACGAATAAAAATCCACTCGCGTGCATACACTACAGGGTGGGTCGTAAGAAAAATTATAAAAAAAGTTAATTGCGAGCAATGCGAAGCTAATTTAACAACAGATGAAAAAGAAATAGAAACAAATAGTATTCATAGCTGGATTACTTTTAGGGAATATAAATCTATAAAAGATAATAAATTGACCTACCCTTCAGAGTGTGCCGTGAGATTGTTCGGAGACATCAGTTCATATGCAAACAAATACCTAGAAACAAATCCCCAAAAGAAAGGTATTGCAAAATATTTAAAAGAATACATGTATTCTAAATACTCGTGTGAGTTTCTTACATGTGACCAGCACAAAAGTATTGTAAGGGAATTTTTTTACAACCTGACTGCGATTAACAGTGTTTAATTGGTGTAATATTATTAATAAAATACTAAAGGGCACGGATGTGATTCGGTTGGAAAATAAAAGTTTGCCACCGATGCAATTAAAAGCTTTTAATAAATATAAAACCAGGATAAGAAATAAAAAACTGCAGAAATAACATGTTGTATTATTTTGTCATTTCCCGAATTTATAAATTCATTAAAAAATATACTGGCATATATGGGCTACAAATATTCTTGGCATAAAAGATGATAGCAAAGCCAGAGATATTACACTAGAAATTAAAAAAAAAAGAACTGTCAAAATGTATAAGTGAGCTTCTTATAGCGATTTTTTCTCTATGGAAGTTACCTGTCTGAACCAAACAACATTTACCACCGGAACAACTGACATTTTATTGACAGATCTTTCCACAGATAGTATAGCAATTTTAGAACTACGTTTAACTGGAAGCAAATAAGAAATTGGTGAGTATCATTTTAGTGGGTTTTGGAAAAAGAGAGAACCTTGTGGAGAAATATTATTCAACATTAAGAAATTAAAATTACCACGGGAAATTACGATATCATTGTAAAGCAAATCCAGCCGTACTAGCCGTAGTTCGTTTGTGTAGTCCTTAAAGTAAGACAAATGACAATTTTTTTGTGTACTTGCAATGTTTTTTAGTGAAAATTAACTCAACCTATTTAGAAATATGTACGTTCATAAATTATTAATATATAATAAAATATGTCTCTATTTCAAAATATATTGGGACATCACTTTTATTAGACTATTTTATTAAAATAACGTCACTGTAACATAATAGGTTGATTTCAGTATAAAACAATAGACTACAATAAGACAACAAAAACTTGTTCAATCTAATCGCTTTTCGGATGAATGATTCCATAAGTTAAATGTCAAAAGTTTCGTAAAGTTTAGGAATTCCATAGCAATAAGTTATAATTTCCCTAAGATCTTTATGTTTATTCGGCTTTATTATGTATGATTCGGTGCTCTGTAATTAGTAAACTATACAATTATCACGTAATAAGTGGTTACCGGTGTGATAATTCCAAGGTAATTATGCATTCTTTACATGTTCACATACATCTTGATGGCCTTCGGTGCTATTTCTCAACTTTGTTGTCCAACCTACGATGTAATAACTTGTGAGGATAATGTCACCGTGGGTGGGACTTTCGTAACGCAAGGTTTCTTCAAAATCCTAAAGTGGAGCTTACTTAAATTACTAATAAGGAAGTGATTTGACGCGAATGCGTTTCTGTTTAGAAGCCAATTTGCACAGGTGTTAGAATACTTGTTCAAATAGAGTTTAATTAAAACATTGTCGGTAGTGAATTATTCAGTTTGAGACTTGATTAGATTTTCGCTTCGCTGGCTAGCTTAAGCTTGATGTTGGTAGTTTGAACATAATTGTGTGTTAGAGCGGCGCGCCCAAGATGCCGCGGAAGCTGCTGAAGTTCCTGATCGTGTTTGACAACACGTCGCTGCTGTACTTCCCGGGGCAGTTCCTCTCTGGGAAGGTGTTGATGGAACTGCAGGATGACACTCCTGTGCTTGGTAAGTAGCAATCTTGTGTTTATCTGTAATGCTATATTTTTATGTCCTAAAAGAATTTAAAAAGAGTCAGAAATATTGGATGTAGACCTTGTAATTGTGTGTAGTACTCCATCAAATATAATCAAAGTTGGACCATTGATGAGGCTTCTGTCAACCTGACTAGCATTTGTGATACCTATCTGGGGCCAGACCTAGAATATAGTCTGTCTAACCTCTATCGAACATTCTTCAAAAAATTGCACTTGAGATTTGATTGAAATTACACAAAAGGGACCCATTTAATTTTAAGCTTGTTGCCTTACTACTTTCTTTAAAATTAAATGTAGCGACAAAAAATTCAATTTAAAAAAATGGATCTCTGCTCACTAACTAATTAGTGGCCAATAATTATGAAAACTCGTATAAATTATGCAAACATTGGCCTCTTTAATGATAAGTATTGCATTCACATATTCAATAAGGAATGAGAAATTTCTGTAATCATATTAAAACACATTTAATTTGTACAGTTGATCATACTGTAAAACTGTGTCATGGCACACCATGCTTTCATCTAATGTTTTAATGTACCTTATAGTAACTGAGCATGCTTAATAATGTGTAAGCTACAACTTGTGATGAGTTTCACCATGTAACATAAAAAGAGTTGGGCTTTTCTAAAATATTTTTTAGGATATTATATTTTCCCTCCAATAAAAATGCAAATTAGTCACAAAATATTGTTGTTATTTCTACTAAGCATTATAGTAAGCATGGTCGCTAATGTGTGAGTTACAACTTGTGACAAGTTTGGCCCTCACACAGAAAAAGTTGGGCTTTTCTAAAATATTTTTGAGGACACTTGATTTCCCAATCCCCCAGTTTCAAAATAGTCACAAAAAATTGTTGATATTTCTGTTTTACATAGAATGTAACTGTTTAAGAGGGCAAAGTAATTTGCAGATTATTTCATTGGGAAGTACATTATATTTGACTCTTTGACTATAGTATTTCTCTTATCACTATCATAAACACTACCACTTTCGTTATAAATATCAGTTACTTGAAAAGATGAAGGGAAATGATGGGAAAACTTACTACTACTCTTTTCTTATTATTATTTTTTCGGCAACTTAATTTTATTTTATAGGGTAAAAAGTTACTATGCTTGTTACACAGAAACTATAGAGATAGATACACCACAACATGTAGTATGTATGCAGATGTAAACTCATGGTGTTACACTAGCAGTCTTTTCTCCCCCTCCCCTCCCATCACACCTCCAATGGGATATACAGTCTGTGAGCTCAGATTGTGATTTGGGTTTGGGTGAAAACTGAGAGGTTCTTATCTGGATCGCGTAAGAGCGAGCGAGACAGGTATAAAAAAACGCGTCACATTCTGACAGCTCACGCATTGTAGTTTAGTTAAATCATAGCACAAATACTTGCCGTCCCAATGTCTGGACAATGCAATTTCTTTAATGATAAAGTGTAGAATCTGAAGTTATAAAAATTTGTATGTATAATTTACTTAAAAATAATAGTTATTAAGCTGTAGATGCCCTCTCATATTGCTGCGCCCTATTCAGGGTATCACATGTAAAACTGCCCTATATTGTACCTACCTTTATAGCTATGTGATATGCAATTTATTTATTTATTTATTTATTTATTTATTCGGCAAGGTTACAAAATGTAAATTGTCATTAACATAATAGGATGTAGTTATAGTTAGACTGTACTAAATTTACATTTCTATGACTACCATGCACATCTTTCATTTATGGGTACATACTAAACTTAAATGTTAAACTTATCTAAGAGGAATACATAATACTAAGATTAAAATTTATAATAAAGAAATAACAAAAAACGTGTATTTTTACACTTATCTAACTTAAATTGTAATTGAGATCTTCGTTTTGACTGAATTAATGAGATAGTTTATGAATAGAAAATTTGAACTGATTGAGACTTAAATGAAATATATCAAGTTCACTACAAATCTTGTTATATTATTATTATGGACCACAAAGCTTGGGAATCGAACCAGCTTGGCTCAGTGAGCTGTTTATTTTTTTTTACATATTTTTTTACGTTTCCTACTCTCATATCTCCGCAATTTGGAAAAATTTCGAAAAAATGAACCAACTAAAAAATCTATATAGGTAGCTACTTATCGAGCAGATTAGCAAAATTTCATGAGAATCGTTTGAGAAATGCGTCTTCTAGGCGAGAATAGCCAGATAGCGTCTAGACATCCTAACATACGAAAGAATTTTGGTCCAGGCTGAAACGGACGCGCCTCGCTCGCTCGGTCAAAAAGTGTGGTCACAGGGAAACTTTTTTTTAGGAAAGCTAAAAATACAGTGTCTCTATTTAAACGGACACTAACGTTGATAATATTGTTCTACACAGGGCTACATTTCCATGTAGTGGGCGAAGGGGTGGTGCGCGTGGGCTCGGGGCGGCACGAGCGGCTCTTCGACAAAGAGAACTACATCGACTTCAGGATGCGCCTGCTGGGCGAACCAGGTATAGTACAGTCTGACAATACTGTAGTGTCGTCCCCGTTTTCTTCGATTCATTAGAAAGGGACGACACCACAGTATTGCCCCTTTTTGATTTCTACTCTTTTTTGTCAGACTGTAGCTAGTAACGCTGCCTGTCCATTGGAGGGAGATCAAACTAATGTAACTAGTTTTAAGTATTGTTTATATGTATTTTTGTAGTCCACAGTGCCTTGGTTTTGTTACTGTAATGCTGTGTAACTTATTTGAATATTAAATAAATGTGTAGAATGGACCAATGACATTCCTCGGATTTGGTGTAGGTACTTCCTTTTCGCCGAATTATGTTTCGCAAACGTTTCATTTCGCAAAAGTTTCATTTCGCCAAAAGCATTTTTCTCTGAAACTGTAAACTATTTCAGATTGTTGTAAATATCATCCTTTAGATTAGGTTAGGTTTGTTTTATAACAATTCGAAATAGATTAAATACAGTTTCAGTGAAAAATGCTTTTGGCGAAATGAAACTTTTGCGAAATGAAACGTTTGACGAAACGTAATTCGGCGAAAAGGCAGAGAACCCTTGGATTTAAATGCACTTCTTTTAGGCTTCACAAAGCTTGATTGATTCATTTTCTCCGCTCCGCTTCTACGGAAGCAGCCAATAACGGCCCGGCCCGGCCACTACTTCGCGCGAGCGGTGGCCATAAGAGTGAGCGAGACACAGTCAGACAATGGCCGCCACTCGTCGGTTCGCTGGTCGCTCGATGTCGTGGCCGTAATCGGTGTTTATTTTGATCACGGTATTCCACGGTTTTGCAAGCGTGGCATAAAGTGAATATCTTGCTGAATCCCTTGTATGCTTAATTGCTTAAGCACGTATCCGTGCAGAACATTTCAATCTTATGCTAAATTGTCATTGAGTTTCAATGAAATTAACAAATTCTTGATACATTGTACATTTTCTTGGATATTAAGTAGGTAGCAGCATCGCATATTCAATGCCAAAGTCAAACCTAGATTCATTTACAAAAAATTCCGATGTCCACAGTTTTAACACTAGAAATAAAAATAAAATTGCTATTAGAAAGTTTCGTGTTCGTAAAGTAAGTAAATCATTTTTAGGCCAATGTATTCATTTTTATAACAAGTTACCTGATCATGTTTTAAAATTAGCCTTTCCATCTCTCAAAAATTATTTAAAAAAATCTCTAATGTTAAAAGCATATTATACAGTAGAGGACTATCTGACAGACAAAAATGCATGGCCTGAACCAGAAACCGCGTAGCTGACTCCTTCTTAGATTGTACCTAACTAGTTTAAGGGACACAGTTCTAATAAGAAAGCATATCAAACGTACATAAATTGTGATAAACCGTCCGGCTTTCTTGTAGTTTCTATTTTATTCTTACACTTTTCCTCACTTATGTCTTAAAATACACTTTTAATATGTTTTCTTGTAGAACTACGTATAGTTAAGTTCATATCATTGTAATAGTTAAGTACTTATGCTTTCTGAAAAAATGACTGACTGTTGAGTTTCTTTCGGCGTTTCTTCTCAACAGTGGTCTCCTCTTGTGAAATGCCCGTAGACTCAGACATGTAAAAGTGCCCTTGTGGCCTACTTGCAGAATAAAGTTCATTATTTCATTATTATTATTTCACATTAATCTTGTTTTCGTAGCTGCATTGTTGCTTGTTGTACACTCTAATCTATGCTTGTTGTGAAATACCAAACCAACAAACGTACATTCTCCTTGGATAGAATTTCCAAAACTTCATACTATTTCAGAACAATAACTTCCATAAAAAGTACAAAAACGTACTGCGCGAACGAGAGTCTTCGTACAACAGATTTGCGATGAAGAATGTTATGTGTGCGTGTTAAGGAACCCTTATCTTGCGGCCGCCGGACCTCCGAGGGGAATGCACCGCGCGGGGAGGCAGCTGCATCAAATTTGCATGTCACTCTTCGCCGTTCGCTGTTAGCGTGCGCACACAGACTTACGCCCTTTTCAAACTCAAAATTAGTGTTCAAGTGGCATAGTTAATAAGTCTATATAGTATAAACTGCATGTACTAAAGTTGTTTTGCATTAAAATCGTTTAAAAGTTACTGCATACTTCATTCTTCAATCATCCAGTCAGCTACCAAGCATCACAAATTCAAAACCCAAAAGCAATTGACACCAAAGTCTACATGGTCCTTCATCGAGCCGAATATACAGAAGAATCAAGCCCTAAAAGGAGTCCAGGACGTTTAACCAGCTGAACCGAAGAGTCAAGACATTTTATACAGCATTCATACAAGTATTCAGCTATTTATGCGAAGATTAAGTACATACATCATCTACGTGAAACCGAAGCCGTTAAGTGCACAAATCAAAGATTACAAGTAATTTTATTGTTTACGGAATACTACATTACATACATATACGAAAGTGAAAAGAATTGGTCGAATTGCAATGGAATTTAAGGCCGAAACGAGTGATTAAGAGTGAGTCCGTTCCAATCTGTTACCATCTATTGCTAATTATACTACTAGGTACGTAAAAATTGCATTTTATCATAAGTGTATACAATATTTAATAACATTTACAGTAAAACTTAACGGTACGTGTTGAGTAGTAAACATTTAAAACACTATTTCATTTCATTATGTGTAATTGTGATTGCAAATCAAACATGTGAGTTAATATTTACGTGATCATTAAGCAAAGTAACGTATAGTTAAGTTAAAATCGAGTTCAATAGTTGTTAATCATATCATTGCATAGGTACATGTTTCCGTGCGCGCTGTTACTAGCCGGCCCGCTCGTAGGTACGCTGCAGTTTTAAGTAAACAACTTATGCAACTAATATCTCATTAGAATTATTTATGAATTGCAATCGTATTTTACTTATTTACATGTTTATAACTTATACAAAGTGTTTTAAATAATCAAATCATATACGTTTTAAAAGTTAATTTAAATACATTATTTTATACAAGTCAATTATTATTCATATACAATTTTAAAATCAATACTTATAGTTTGTAAACATTTAAAACAATACAATTTAAAGGATTTAACCTATATTCCCATAGCCCGACACAATGTCAGTAGATTTAAAGGATTTAATACGTAAGCGTGGCGCAGTTAAGGGGAGGTTAACCAATTTCATCAACTACTTAGAAAAATTAGATTCGTTAACGTCATTACAAGTAATTGAACTTCAAGCTCGCTTAAGCAAAATGGATGCTCTTTATACACAATTTGAGGAAATTCAATCTGAAATTGATACTTTAGTTGATGAAAATGAATTGACCGTACACTCCGCCGCCCGCACAGAGTTTGAGGATTTGTTTTACGCGAATATTGCGCTCGCGCAGGAAATCTTAAACGCCAATAAACCTGTAAAAAATGACGATAATTCTTCCAGTGCCTCGTACGTTTCAGGTGACGCTGAGGAGCACGCACGAAGTAGTAAGGTGGTTCGCACGAGCACTCGTGGTAATATTAAGTTACCGACGATTCAAATACCGAAATTTAGCGGTCAGTACGAGGAGTGGTTGGAATTTCGTGATTTATTCGTGTCGTTGATACATGAACACACGTCAATCTCCGATGTACAAAAGTTTCACTACTTAAGGGCATCCCTGGAGGGAGCCGCTGCGCAGGTAATCAAATCTTTAGAGTTTTCAGCGCGTAATTATAGAATCGCTTGGGATTTGTTGTGCGACAGGTATGACAATAAACGGCTACTTATTCAAAATCATATTCAGGCATTGTTCACTTTAGAACAAAATAAAAAAGAATCATATCAATCAATTCGCAAAATTATAGACACTTTCACAAAAAACTTGAGAGCTTTAGATACACTCGGAGAACCCACCACTTCATGGGATACGCTTATCATTTATATTATGAGTACAAAATTAGACGCTAGGACATTGCGGGAATGGGAAGAACATAAATCCGATTTAAAATCAATTACATTAGATCAATTTACTTCATTCTTGAAAAACAGAGCTGACTTGCTTGAAACGTTACACATGAGTAATAATAATACAAGTATCAGCGCCAGAGCTGACAGACACAAATCTGCCGAGTACGTTAAGGGTCTCGCAGCAGTCACTAATACACAGCAACCAAAATATGCACCATACAATTACAGCTGCCCCTTGTGCAAGCAAAGCCATCGCATTTATAGATGTGAGCAGTTCTTGGCACAATCTGTCGACGAGAGAGCAGAATCGGTGAGGAAGCTCAAGTTATGCGAGAACTGCCTCCGCCCCGGTCATCAGGCTCGCGTTTGCAGATTGGGCCCATGCATGAAATGCTCACAAAAACACAATTCAGTGCTACACTCAGATACAGCGTCAGGGTCATCTCAGCCATCAGTTGTGGGTGCGACATCGCTCTCAGTCGAGCCGACAGGGCGAGTCCTGCTCTCAACTGCCGTGATCCACATGTATGACAAGGACAACCACCGCCATGAAGTGAAAGCTCTCCTGGACTCCGGGAGCCAGGCCTCTTTCATGACGGATTCCTTGTTACGTAAATTAAAAATTAGACATACACAAGTGCAATCATCCGTAGTTGGAATAAACAATACAGTGTCAAAGATAACAAAACGCTGCAATGCATTCATCGAATCAAGAACTAACCAATACAAAACCAATATATCATTCTTGATTCTACCGAACATTGCAACGCTTTGCACTAATCAAGTTAGCGTTCCTAAGCTAGACATCCCTACACATGTAGTACTGGCAGACCCGGAATACTATAATCCGTCGAGCATAGATATTCTACTCGGCGCAGACATCTTCTGGGACCTGCTTGAACAGGGTCAAGTCCGTTTAGGTACAGGCTGTCCAATATTACAGCATACAAAACTCGGCTATATAGTTTCTGGGCCTACCAGTGGGCTAAATCACGAATACAGAAATTCATTTGAAACAGTACAATGTAATCTGATCGCGAACAATTCATTACAGGAACAGTTAGCTAAATTCTGGTCTCTTGAGGAGGTTCCGGACAATTCTAAGCTGGTGTATTCTGTAGAAGAGCGTTTATGTGAAAAGAATTTCGTAGAAAATCATACTCGAATGCCAGACGGGCGATTCTCAGTCGCAGTCCCTCTCAAGAAACCAGAATCTTGCTTAGGTGACTCATTCGAACGCGCAAAACAGTGCTTCCTATCGCTTGAGCGTAGGCTAGCAAAACAACCACAATTAAAAGAAATGTATACAGATTTCATGTCAGAATATATTGAATTAGGGCACATGGCGGAGACAAAACAACACGAACAAGCAAACACGCAACCATTTTATCTTCCACATCATGGAGTCTTGCGCGACAACAGCGCCACCACGAAACTTCGTGTTGTTTTCAACGCTAGTGCTGCCACGAGTTCAGGGGTTTCATACAACGACCTCCAAATGGTTGGCCCCACTATACAGAGTGATTTACTATCCATCCTTTTAAGATTCAGACATTATCGATACGTTTTGACCGGAGATATTGAAAAAATGTACCGGCAAGTTTTAGTGCATGAAAATCAAAGACATTTACAACAAATCATTTGGCGGGATGATCCCACTCAGGAATTAAAGATATACAAATTAAATACGGTTACATACGGAACCGCCTCTGCGGCTTTTTTAGCCGTGCGATGTTTGAAACAACTTGCATTAGAATGTCAAGATCAACAATTAGCTAAAATTATTTCCGAAGACTTTTATGTCGACGACTTAGTCACGGGTGCTCAAACAAAGGAGCAATTAGTCAAAATACAAGAAGGCGTATGTAAAGTTTTATCCACAGGTTGTTTCAATCTTCGTAAAATCAGATCCAATATAAAACTATCTCAGTCAGACTCATGCCAGATGTTAAACCTCGGCGACCAAGCTTTGCCAAACACCTTGGGCCTAGGTTGGTCACCACCTGATGATCGATTATATTATTCCATAAAGCAAACTGTTGAGCAAAATCCAACCAAACGGTCTATTCTGTCCGCCATAGGACAGATATATGATCCGCTTGGCTTATTAAGCGTATGCGTCATTCAAGCTAAAATCATGTTACAGAAGCTTTGGTTATTAAAATTATCTTGGGATGATCCTTTACCTTCAAACATTGTCAATTTATGGCACAAGTTTACATCCGAATTACGCCATGTACTTGATTTAAAAATTCCGCGCTGTGTAATTCAAGACAATCCAAATAGTGTGATCGAAATTCACACTTTTTGTGACTCGTCCCAGGACGCATACGGCTCATGCTTGTACGTTAGGTCGGAATGTAACGGACAAATGGAGGTCAACTTGCTATGTGCAAAAACTAAAGTCGCGCCTTTAAAACCGACCACAATTCCGCGCCTGGAACTGTGCGGCGCCCTTGTCGCTGCACGTCTGACTGAGAAAGTACTCAAATCTATTCGCATACCAGTAAAGAGATGTGTTCTTTGGACTGACTCATCTATTTGTTTAGGTTGGCTCCAAACGCAGCCTAGCAAACTAAAACAATTCGTTAAAAATCGCGTTGCCGAAATTCAAGAGCTCACAGCTAATCATGAATGGCGCCATGTGCCAACAGCTCTCAATCCAGCTGATATGCTGACTCGCGGAGTAAATATGTCAGATTTACACAATTTGTCCTTTTGGTGGAATGGACCAGATTTTTTAAAGGAGAATGAATCTAATTGGCCTAAAAGTGATTTCGTAAAAACCAATCTTGAAATACCAGAAATGGTAACTACTACAACAGTCTCTTTACACGTAAATGACAGTTTAATCGATTTCGAAAGATTTTCTAAATTATTAAAGTTGAAAAGAGCTATAGCATATGCGTTGCGATTTATTTATAATTGTAAAAGCAAAAACAGTAAAAAATCAGGTCCACTCACCACAGACGAAATACAAGATTCATTCACATTACTCATTAAATTGTCTCAAAAACAATCATTTCAAGAATATGATCAATTATTGAAAAAACAATCGTTACCAAATAAAAATAAATTGTTAATGCTATCTCCGTTTATCGACGAGTTAGAACAGATTCGAGTAGGCGGTAGATTAGAAAATTCAAATTTTGCATTTGATAAAAGACATCCAATATTGCTTTTGTCTAAACACACATTGACACGACTCATATTTGTTGAAGAACATATTCGTTTAATGCATGCTGGGCCCCAATTATTGTTAGCATCAATAAAAGAACAGTTTTGGCCTATAGGTGGTCGCAACTTGGCCAGATCTGTCGCACACAAATGCCTGAGATGTTTCAGGATGAGGGCTCAAACAGTCAACCCTGTAATGGGTCATTTGCCTGAGCAGCGCCTCAATCCAGGTTATGTATTCCAAACCACGGGTGTAGATTACGCGGGACCACTTCTCGCTGCTGACCGTAAAGGACGTGGATGTAAACTAATAAAGGTTTACGTCGTAGTGTTCGTGTGCTTCACCACTAAGTGCCTGCACCTCGAGCTGGTCACAAATTTAACAAAAGAGGCCTATATTGCTGCATTACATAGGTTTATTGCGCGTCGCGGAAAACCAGCACTTATATTTTCGGATAATGGTACTCAATTTGTGGGGGCTAAAAATGAGCTTAACTCCTTTTTAAAACAGAACTCTTCATCCATTTCAGAGTGCATGGCAAATGAGCACGTTAAATTTAAGTTCATTCCAGCCTACGCGCCTCATTTTGGTGGGCTATGGGAGGCTGGTGTTAAATCATTTAAATACCACTTAACCAGAGTCATAGGCGACTCCCATCTTACTTACGAGGAGTTATATACAGTTCTAGTCAAAATAGAAGCCATACTTAATTCGCGACCTTTATCACCCATGTCGTCAGATCCATCCGATCTTAACCCACTAACTCCAGGTCACTTTTTGGTCGGACGCCCTCTTACTGCTCTGCCAGTTCCTCCGCTAGAGAATATAAATCCCACCAGACTACAACGATGGGATCGCATTGAACAAATTCACCAGCATTTCTGGACAAGATGGCAAAAGGAATACGTCTCAGAATTGCAGCAGAAAACAAAATGGAGATCGTGCAAGGGACACCTCGACACAGGAACGATGGTCATCGTCAAAGAAGATGCTTTGCCGCCTTTAAAATGGAGTCTCGGACGAATCGTAAGCGTGCACCCAGGCATCGATGGAGTGAATAGAGTAGCTGATATCCAAACGAATAAAGGCGTCATCAGAAGAGCCTTCAATCGAATCTGTCCTCTTCCATTGGATAATGATCCTGTTGAAAGCCAGGACTTTCAACGCCGGGGGGCATGTTAAGGAACCCTTATCTTGCGGCCGCCGGACCTCCGAGGGGAATGCACCGCGCGGGGAGGCAGCTGCATCAAATTTGCATGTCACTCTTCGCCGTTCGCTGTTAGCGTGCGCACACAGACTTACGCCCTTTTCAAACTCAAAATTAGTGTTCAAGTGGCATAGTTAATAAGTCTATATAGTATAAACTGCATGTACTAAAGTTGTTTTGCATTAAAATCGTTTAAAAGTTACTGCATACTTCATTCTTCAATCATCCAGTCAGCTACCAAGCATCACAAATTCAAAACCCAAAAGCAATTGACACCAAAGTCTACAGTGCGTCTACGAACCAATCATAGAGACGGTTTATTTATTTATTTAGGAGAACCAACAGCTTTAACAATTTTGAGTAAACTTAAATATAATAGAAAGCCAATTACAGGATCTCACGGATAGAAACAATTTAACTAATCTTAAATTAAAGTGCGACACTCATCACTTCACATCATCTTGTATAGAAAAAGTAAAAAAAATTGGGCAAGTGCGAGTCCGACTCGCGCATGAAGGGTTCCGTACCTATATATATGTATATATAGGTATAACAAGTTTGTTGTATGGGAGCCCCCCTTCAATATTTATTTTATTTCATTTTTAGTATTTGTTGTTATAGCGGCAATAGAAATGCATCATCTGTGAAAATTTCAAGTGTCTAGCTATCACCGTTCTTGAGATACAGCCTGGTGACAGACGGACGGACGGACGGACGGACGGATGGACGGACGGACGGACGGACAGCGAAGTCTCAGTAATAGGGTCCCGTTTTTACCCTTTGGGTACGGAACCCTAATAAAAAAAAGAAGAAAATGGTAAACAATACACTACACTACACGAGCTCTTAAAATTGCAAAGTATGTTTTAAACCCAGGCGGGTGAACGACTATGTAACACACCTAATTAAAGCACCTTG